>JAMKCH010035933.1:0-14855 GCA_023653785.1 Ophioderma brevispina
CTCACCCTGTTTGTAATTGAATTATAGTAGATTCAACCCAGCTTGTCACATCTCGTACTTTTTCCGAGGGTATGGGCATTGAATGAGGCATGTGTCGTGACCTAAGTCTCTTGAGCATTCGTCCCGCTAGAAGAGAAGAACATCTTTGTATGCTTTGTATATTTTGTAATTCCATCATCACGCAGTTCTTAATTGTCCGTCACCATATATCGCCCTTCGACAAACGCAGCTTTTTCTTGTTTCTTTCCCAATAATTCCTGGCAAACTTTGGACATGCTAGCGGCGATCACACCTTTGACCTATGTTTAATCAATATGTAGTAATGTAATGGCCTATAACTAATATCATTTTCCTTTTATCTTTCCCTTGTTTTAGAATCCATCTAATGACACCCTGTTTCTGTGAATTCCCCAATTCTCCCGTTCTATAGGATTCATTCAAACTATCAAGCATAAAGACCAACCAAGCACAAAAATTTGCTTATTAAAACTCGGCCGTTAGACCGTTCGTTACCTGGTATTTTAATTATTTTTAAATGAACCAAGAACCTTAAAGCATTCATTCATTAAACTGTCAGAGGCCTTCACACATCCTTTTGTTGCTCATCATTCAACTTCGAAAATATGATCAAATATCAGAAACTGCATAACACTATACTCGTCAAGAATGTTCTTTTGCATACAATTCGTATAAAACTCTTATCTCATTAAGGACCGTCTTACCTATCGGTATATCGTCTTCCCATCATTAACATTCACATAAAACACACACAAAATATTCTGAAGTCCATTGTCAAAATACCAGCTCATTTCAAGTGTTAACTTGACCCTCGCACCCTATTGACCGGCAGGTCAAGAATGATAATGCCATAAAATGTTATCAAAAAGATTTAAAAAAAGAAAGCTCCCGAGCTGTGGCACAAACGAGATAAAATCAGAAAATATAAAGCGAACTACATTTACCATAAAACATGCATAGTCCTTGCACTAGAAAAAATACTCGGGCCCATGTGTCCCTGCCGTCGAGTTAAATGATAAGGGCCAACATCAACTTTTGCCCTTGTATTGACCTTTGACCTCACAAATGAGGGTTGCATGCAAACCCCCCAAACCAAGTTTGTTCCAACCGACTTCACTTTACATAAGTGGTCCAATTTTACATTTACAAGCCTATTTTACAACCTGACCTCGCATTAACCTTTGACCTCGGCATGTTAACCTTTACCCTCAACACATGAGGGATCATATGTTGCACCTCTGACTTAAGTCTGGTTCCAACCGAACTTCAACCTTTCAACTTTCAAAAGAGTCAATTTTAAACATTTTTAGTCTATTTTACCACCTGACCTCACATGACCTGTGACCTCGGTATGTGACACCGACCTCATCAACAAATGAGGCATCACATGTTGCAAACCTATACTCCAAGTTTGGTTCTATTGAACTTCAACTTTTAAATGAGGTCACTTTTACATTTAACAACAGCCTATTTTTCATTGACCTCAATGACCCTTGACCTCGGTACGTGGACATTTGACCTAATCAAAAATGGGCATGGCCATGTTGCACTGTAAACGCAAGTTGGTTTAATCCACCAAAGCATGTGGATATTACAGGCCAATGTTAACCCTCTTTCATTCACAACGAAAGACAACAACAACAGACTCAACAAACAACAGACATCAACAACAACAACACTAAGTAAGACAGTGATCCCTATGTGTCTTCCTGCCTTAGGGCAAGCGACACAAAAAATTGTATACAACATACTACAAAGAGTGACTATAGTTATTTACCCTAACGGGTCAACTCCCTCCAAATCAGTCCCACTGCCCACCACCTCGGCCTGCAAATGACATTCCCCACACTACATTGACCTTGATATGTAATACCTATGAGTGTTACCTGTCATAATATAATCCATAGCCAGTCTGGTTTCCCATCGAACCCAGCTTTTTTTATGTCCACCCATAACCAACCAGGTTAGATAAACTATTGGGCAAGACGCAGTCGCGTCCAACATTCTAAAACTCACAGCGAGAACCAGTCAATTATTGGGGTGCAAACAATCCACTGTATCTTAATATCAGAAAAAATTACCCAAGGTTCTACTTGAACGATGTGAAAACAAAACCTGGGTTCATATCATACATACATATACATGTACATCCTATACACATTTTATTGAGCCATAATAATTGGCCCTAATCAATAAGGAGGCACTTCAAAAAACGGGCGGAGAGCTTCATACAATTGGGAGGCCTTATGCGTGACGTCATCCTGGTTACTCCAGGGTACTCGCGAAAGTCTTCCAGGAGCTTTGGGCCTGAAATTATCCTGGAACTATAATGGACCAGGACTATTGCGAACCATGTGCGACTAGATCATATCCTCCTAGAGCATAATTTCGAGCCAAAATCTCTTTGAAGCCTTCTTGGTGCCCATGTGGCAATACTAAAAAATCAGTTTTGTCACCGTGGGATGTTGCCCGATGTTGTTACTTTTTTGGAAAAGTTTTTTGCAGCGTGAGGTTGGGTGGTATTATTATGCTATCTACTAAAATGACGGGAAGATCGTTGTAAACTGTTCAATAACATCATCCAATAAAGCAGAATTATCTTGGCTATCCACGTATCAAAACAGAATGGGTAAGCGTACATTTTTGAACTCCGGGGCCATATTGTGGAACAACCGACCAAACTTGTCATAAAATTCATAAAAGCATCTCTATTTAAGAAGAATTTTAAAAAATATTTGGGCTCTGGTATGTAATATTATTTTGTTAATGTTCTGTAGGCCTTTAACACACGCCTTTAGGCATGGGTGTCATTATGATAGTGCTTCATTTTTTAATCATGTAATTTAATTCGCTTTTCTAATGTAATATTTTGTATGCTTTCGTTGTAATTTTGACATAGTTTAAAGTGAAAGTTTATAGTTCCTGACATGTTATGTAACTGGTTTTAAATTATATCCTATATCGGCCTGTATATTAATATATGTATTTTAAAATTTTTAGTATGTTACATGTTTTTTTTTATTTAATATTATGATTCTGTATGTACTTTTAGGAAAGAGCGAGGGCCCTTATGGAAAGCATGCTGGATCACTGATTGAGGTTACCCTCTATAAAGAATTTTTTAATAATAAATAATAAAGGAACATTTTTAGTTTGATGTTAATTACCAATTCATGAAAATGTACAAAAACATGTCCTGCCCCCTTTAAAACTTCCATAACTCCAACTACATTCATACATCAATCTGACAATAAATTATTCATTACGCAACCTTATAAGAAAAAAATCTAGATTTCAAAGGTACCTTTCGTGATTCTAGCGGCCTTTGGTTTTTTTATGGTTCCTCTAGATATCGTTGAGAAAAGCTTAGCACAAATTACAGTTGATACCGACCTTGCGGTTTGATATTATAGCAAATCCTTTGTATCACAGGTCCCACAGGCTACAGAACCGCAACTTCCGTCCGCCTACGGACAGAAATACAAAACTACGAACATCCAACGGATATGATTGAAATTTGAAATAGATTTAGTACAATAGTTACCCAAGCACCATTCCGATGATACAAAAAACACAACCATTTTTGGGGGTAAGTCGGGCCGTGGCCTGGTGATCACTAAATGCCCCTTTAAGGGACATCCCATAATCCACAGCCTCCTCCCCTGACAACAGCTACATCCCCTGACCACTGAACAGCAGCAAATACACCTACCATCCGTAGTGTTTAAGAATTAAATGAATGCCCAGGATGACAAAATGCATCTTCGCATCCCGTGAATAATGTAAAAGAAAAAAAACCAATTATACATACTACCTCCTGGTTGCGACACAATTAGCGACTCTGGCCACTAGCTACCCCGATGAAAACCCATCATACCTGCACGGACAAATTGCGAATTTGCAGTTCCCTTCCTTACAAGTCAGACGAACCCATCAGGGCCACCAGCGACCCGGTCGCCAACCTCACAACCCCTATACTCATGCATGTCATACACACCATTTACGAGTCGTCTTGACACAGAGCGCCGCCCATTGTTGAAACTTGGCAAACCTTGGCAAACCTTGGCAAACCTTGGCAAATCTTCATTGCGCTAGGGAGTTCACAAGTTGTCGACGGTAACATGCCCCAGTGGCGGTAGAAGTTTCATATGGAATTCACATGATGCAAATGAGGTATTGCTATTCATTCCGTCAAGCGCTACTGCCAACGCCATACAGCGCATGGCGGAACAATGTAATACCATCATTTGCATCAATGGGACTCTATATGAAACGTCTACCCAAGTTGGCTGACACGTCCACAACAACTTGTTACAATATTCGACCCGGTCAAATGCGTTGATTTTGATTTTTTGTACACGGATATTGCGCAAAATAACTATTGCCTATCGTAAACGATTTACGCACCAAATTATGTCTAACTAAATTGTCTAGTTAGCTGCCTAGTTTATAATATAGGTTTATTTTGGAAAAGACGAAAAACGTGAAAATACTTGAACACTTCTTACCTTATTAGCTTGCTCAATTCTCGATTTCTGCTGTCAAGTCATGCCACACGCCTTGCTTACAAAAACTAGTGAGCTATTGGTCTTTTTTGTCAGAACCCATGTTACATCATAGCGACCACCTGATTCGTCGTTGTCCCGCATATCCAATGTACTCAGCCCGCGAACCGTTTTTTCATTCCTTGGTCAGCTAATCGCAGAGCCTTCAACACAGCGTCTGACTGCTAGGGAGTCCATGACGTAGCGCTGTCTCAGAATAGCCGGCCAATTAAGCGATGCGGATACGGACATTGTGTGTCGCTGTGCCCCACATATAGATTCTATGGGGAGCGTATGTGTGCATACCAAAACTACATGCAATCTATTTGTTACCATCAACATCCAAAATAAGCACAATGAAGAGCTTTACGATCCACCGCTTCCTTCTCTGACACCCAAAAAAATATGATTGTCTCCAGCAATCATCACTACTGTGTCCCCCCAAAGCCACCAAACTTAAACCCTGCACAATAACAATTTATAAAAAAAAGAGAGATACCAGGATCACAAAATTGCATCTTCCACGCAAATACCCAAAAAATAAATACATGAACTGAAGCTGAAAGCTTCTCCGATCGTGATCCCCAGCTCATCCCCTACCCACCATGAAAAACCTTAGGATTGCCATAAATCCGACTACTGGTCGAGCACCATAAAAAAATGGGGATCAAAATAGAGCTTGCTAGGATCTTGAGGTGCACCTTTCCCTCTCTATAATATATTTTACTGTTATTCTGAAATACACATCATACTGTGTCATATGAAGCACAAAGCCAGCACGACCTATTTGACACCATTTGATCAAAAGTAACATGAACAGGATTTAAGGGCATCGCGTGATCTATAGCCTCAAATCAATACCCAATAAAAAAATATGATTGTTTCAGCTATCAGACTATTAGATCCATCACCAACTAATCATTGCGGAAATATTTTGTGATTGGCATGATCAACAAATGGCATCTTCGGCTCCATATGATTGAGTACTTATATAAACAATGCAAGTATCCATACATATACCACCTCGTGTACATAGGAGCCACTTCACAACACTCAACTTATTTGTTACATCAGTAGCAAAAAGCAACATCTCGTGATCCACAGCTTTCATCCCCACTGATCTCCTATTAAAAAAAATATGTATATGCATTAAGCATCCGACCACTGGGACAATCGCCAGATAACCCCCGTAATAATGGTAAACATGCAACTAAGTGGAGTTGCAAGGGATCATGAAATGTTCATGTTCTGAACGAACTAAGATAATCTTGCCTTTCACATGTTTACAACACTTTTACTAATAGTGCAAAAACTTTCCTTTGTATCCTAAACACGGCGCTCAAAATACTATTGAAGAAATACGATTAGTCAGATGTTTTGAGCTTATATCGTTGACTTAAATACTTTTTAAGCATATAATGGATTTTCTCTTCTATCGGAACTACATGTTTCACTACACATGCCCCTCCTTCAATGCCCATTACCTTCGTAAAAGTACGAGAGGTGACACATGTTGAATCACTATAATTCAAATTAAAACAATACAAAAGAATAGCACTGGTACAAACCAGAGGAATTTGACAGTTTTGGAAGCCTCCAATGAAGAGCTTTATTAAACCTTAATAAAAAACAAAAGGTAACTTTTTTATAGTATATATAGAGTAATTGAATTAAGACTACTGTGTAATCACAATCATGAAATTCCATACGCTACAATTCCACCAGACATGACAGATTGCAACTAGATAAAAGCTTTTCAGTCAATGCAAGCATACAGGAGGAGAAGAAGATAAATTTGAACACGATATAATGGAGAAAATTAACGGTGGACAGAAAGCAAGGTTACAGGGTAAAAACACGTGGTTATTTCCAAAAGTGTGCTCCAAGAAACAAAGATACGCTCCATTAATTGGCGCGACATAAAGTTGAACTCCAAATATTGTCATTCTGTAGCGTTTTTAAAAGCTCACTTGGGATAAGGCCCTTTGTCTCCAGATAAATGCATTATACTCCAGAGAGATAACAAAGTTGAAATCACAAATAACGGCCCTGATATTGAGCTTCAAAATTTATCTGGAATATGGTCCCTCTCTAAAGGATAAGCAAGCCGTATCTCGAGCTACAAAGATGAACCCAAACACGCATTCTGGAGCTAATGGACCATAGATGGAAATAACAAAGGCGAACCCCAAATAACGCTCGTTATCTAGAGTCAATCTACATAGGCGGACTGACCATGACCTGCTGTGGAATGTCCACATGGGCCGCTTGGATTTGGGCCACTTTGGATCGAGTAACAAGGAGAAGGAAAGAAAAACAGAAAGAAAAACACTAAAGATAATAGGGAAAAAGATAGTAAGTATTATAACCCAGGAAATAACTTCAACTGCGTACAGGGGGCCGTGGTTAAAATAAAACTTTAAGTGTTGGGCCGGCAACAACTCATGAGCTTGTGATTCCTTAGGAAAAGAAACTATACACTATAGCCCATTATATAAGGGTAGGGGCTGTCCCCGGGCTGCATCCACCCACTTTGACCCATCGGGAGAGAAGTTCCAACATGCCTTGTACGACGCAATGATGAAAATCTCACAGGACACTTGATTTATTGATAACAATGGGATAGTTATGGTCTCCTCTGTACATTGATACCAAAAATGAGTACCAACATGAATAGATTATGTCAGAATGACGTCCATAAATTTCGAATGTCAGCAAAACTGTCCAATTTCCATAGAGAATAAGAAATATCCGATTTTCCATGCGGTTTTGGTTCTAACTGATGGAAAAAATGACTAAATTAGATACTCAGAGCGTTTTAGTGCTGTATATAACTTTTCAAGTCAGAAGAAAAGTTGCGAAATATCATTGTGGTATTATTTTGATATCGTTAGTTTGTTCGTCAATCCGTGATGAAGATAACCATGACAAGATAAATTAATTTAAGGTCAAGAGTTTTGTGGGTCGCATGTGGATGATGAGGGCAACCAATTTGAGCACCGTTCGATGGAAGGAAGAATGCCGATGTTAGGAGTGTTCTGAAACTTGCGCTCGCCTTTTAGCCTCAGCCTTCTCAGCCTTGCTGATTCTGTGCGATTATGAGGTTTCAGCATAAGGCTTTGACAAGGCCTGCCCCCAGGTGGCTCGATCTTGGACTAGGCTTTCCCATCGTCACCTCTATATGGAAGGCTCTTGAGCGAGCCTTGAGTGTCTAGAACGTTGCTTCTTCACCACGTGAGCGATCCTGTCTCAGTTCACCATAAAAGATTTTCGTTGGAGAAGGGTAGTGAGGAATGAAGGGGCACTGACCAACCAAAGCCTGCATACCAGCACGAGCGCGGACTTCCGTAACTTTCCAAGTTGCACAACTGTAAGGAGGGAGGCAGAACAGACAATGGTAGCCATTAGTTTGGGTGGCGTCCAGTCTGATCTACCCGCAGGCAGCCCAAAGCTGCGCTGGTTTTTGGCTTCCAAGGAGCAGGTTGGTACATGACTTTCCAGTCTTCTTGTGATGATGGGGTCAAGCCAAAGTTTTACTGGTAAATGAGAACAGGTCGGTGCTGTTTCGCATATTACTAGTGTGCCAGCAGATAGGGCACAGCATCAGCAAACAAGAAGTCACGAGCAAATTTTCGACACTTTGTTTTATTCCTGAAGGGCCGTCTCAGATTGAACAGTTTACCATCATAACGGGAGTGATACATACCAAGGACAAGCCTGCAGAAGGCCTCTTGAAGCATGGCATAATGATGCTGAAGTACTAATGCTAGGAAAGACATGCCTTGCTTTACTTCAAGTAGTTACCTGGAATCTGTCAGAAGACTCAGGATGATCCTGAACACTCGAATCATATACCATCGTGGAACTGACGCACCATGAGATGAAAAATACTAGGGCATCAAACTGGCATGATTTCCAAAGACCCTCACGGTGACCGAATCGAACGGCCTTGGGTTAAGTCAATGAAATTCAGGTAGTGAGTCGGAATTTTCATGTCTTGGAACTGACGTGCTGTAAAGACCATGTCAATGGTTCCATTTCGTTCTGAAGCCACATGACTCTTGGAGGACTTTGATCCCAATTGATTTCAACAAGGCGATTGAGAAGGATTTAGCCGGAATCTTTCAGCAATGCTTATATATTCATCTATTTTGATATCATTGGAAAGTTATCTAAGTTATCTACTGAGGTTTATAGAATCGGAGCTTTGGTAAGGAAAATCAGAAGGGGTGGAAGGGATCATGTAGAACCGGGCAGGGGGCCCAAAGTATGAATGGCTACGGATGTAAGGCTCACGCTTCCAAAACCAGGGCTTCGTGACAGAGCGATGTGAAAAAATAGAATCTTGGTCGGAGACCAGCAAAATTGCTAAAAAATAGAGGTTGTTATTCGGATAATAACTTGCTATTCCCCCAAAATTTGTCTTTGGGTGACATTTTGAATTAAATAAACAAAAGAGGTCTTAGGGTAAAATTATACTATTTCCAAAAAATAGAGTCTTTTGGTGACAGTGGTAAATTTTAAAAAAATGGGGTCTTGGGGAACAAACGATGCTGATAATGGGGTCTGAAACAGCCTAGTACGCGACCTCCAAGAGGCAGTGCCCTGGGGGTGGGTAATCTATATACATTTAAGCTTGGGAATGTTCGATCAATAATGTTTATTGTAGTTGTTTGTTTGTATTTTGCTTGATTCGTTTAATATTACATAGGTACTATGATTTTCATATGCTCATGGGCCGATCAGTCATTTTTCCACGGCCGGATTGACTGCCCAGTCCGCCTCTGTCAATCCAGAGCCAATAGACCCCCTTATTGGTGATATCGAAGGAAACCTCATGTCGTGATATAAAGCTGAACCCTCTATTAGCTGAACCACAAATGATGGGACATATCCGGAAGATATCGAAAGAGGACAATGCGCAAAAGAGGGGTACGGGATGACTTTCCCCTATTTGTTTCTTTCTCTCAGCCCCCCCCCCGGCCTTAAGAACATGACAAATTTGGCCAAAATCAACGATTTGGGGGCCAAAACCACAAACTGTTGCAACAATCGGTAGATTTTGGTCGAAATGGTTGAAAATCTGAAAATGTTAGATCTTTTCCCCAAAATTTCACTTTGCCATCCATTTGTACCCCCACCCCCTCCCCTAAAAAAGAAATCTGGTGGGGGCCGCCACTGGAAGCGGAACTCTTAAGTTCAGCTACTTAGAGGGTGACAGCACTATTCGGGACAATGAAGATAACGCAAAGGGTGAAAGATCCCGACTCATTTCAACAACAAGTGTACATCCAAGCAATCAATCCTGAAAATGGGTTTAATCATTACACCTCAGCCCGAAGTTGCATTAAAATTTGACGAGATTTTATATATTTATTTCTATAGCTTTTGACAAAAATCATTGGAAACTGTGTTTGTGTTAAAAACAAACACTAACCAAAAGTATTGCAACATGCCGATCAAATATTTTATAATCACAAAATACATTTTGAAATTGTACCAGATGTCTTGACTACGTATTACGTAATCAATGCCAATACTAATTTTTCAGACATATCTTAATTCCCAGAGTCATGTTATATTATCCTGATTTTGTGATGGAGTTAAATTATTTTGTTGTAACCTCCAGGAAAGCGCTTAAAGTGACAAATGCTCGACATGTTTATAGTTTTGATTTACTAGAAAAAAGATTCCTAACAATCTAGTGGGGGACTGTATAGAGGAGGAGCAGGACCCAGTCAAACATCACGTTTACCCCTCACAAACCGAAAGGCACCTTAACTAATTCTTAAACTCACAAATGTTGATATCAGCGTTGTAGATAATTTAATTTTGTTTCAGATGGACATATTGGCGTTCCAGTAGAAGATCGCAATCAAAAGTTAAAAATCGGTTCGTTTAGTCAAATCGTGCGTCCATTTGGAACGCATCGTTAAAAATAAATCCAACATTGGTTTTCTGACGCCCAAGATGTTCCCCTACTTGAATCTAGTCACCAAAATTTTAGAGCATCCCGGGCAAAATATTTCAGTTTCAAATCGTTGGCTCCCTAATACTTTACCACTTCTGTATATCATAACAACTCCCAAAACACACCTAATTTCATCTTCTATCAATCTGATTGGGTTGGCCAGAGGCCTCGCGGCGCTACCAAAACAGTAGAACTGAAATTACGCGCTTTAGCGTACGGGGAGCGCGCGAGTCCGAGAGGAAACGCTCCTCTCAGAGGGGAAACCTCCTCCCAGAGGGAGGCAAACTTCCTCCCAGAGGGAGGCAAACTTCCTCCCAGAGGGAGAGGGAGGGAAACTTCCCCTCCGAGAGGGAGGAGGAGGCAATTCTCCTCCCAAATTGATGAAGGACGGCGCGGTTGCGGCACTGTTTAGTATAAGCGCTGACCGGGCGTCTGGCCTCCCAACACTGACGGTACATGACTGCAATGTTCTTGAATATTAAGGGTGGATAGAGGGTCCTTCAGTACGGACCCTATTTGCAGCTGCGCATCGTTTAAGCGTGAATGCTTACGCACTCCCCATATTGCGTAACGCAGTTTTTCTTGAGATGCGTCTAACGTTAGCGCGTAGTTTCGTGAAGTTTTGCATTCGTTTGTGCATTTTGCATTCTCGTTTAATTTTGGATTATTTCGTGGGCTTTTTTGTTCACGCGTGCTTTTCGGTTATTTCACAAAATTCCGATTTAATAAAACTAATACCAACAGGCGAAATCTTTCTACCCAACATAAAACCCCCCACTTTCGGAGAACCAGGATAAATCGGAGGAAAGTGAAAGCGCATTTTTAATTGAGGGCGTGAATTTGAGGTTACAAATTCACTACCAGACTTCGGGGTGATGAGGGAATCCTCGGAATATAACCGTTCGAATATCGAAGAACTCGCAATGACATGATCATACTTATGAAAGCTTTTGAAGCCGCGATGCCAGATTGCAGCTACGTATTAGGAGATAAAATTTTTATTTCCACATTTTAGAAAACCCAATAAAAACTTCACATCAGACTAAGTTTTCTCTGTTTTTGGATGGGAATGCTACCACCAAAATTGTTTTGGCAACGCTTACCCCATATAACCCTAAAACTTACCCTACCCTTGAAACTAAAACTGATCTTATAATATATCATATCTGCCTCAAATCAATTGTTCATTAAAAAGTTTTGAAGAGACGAACCATTGAAATTCGGACTATAGATCAGTATCTGGTTGCGGAAATAGCGAAGCTTTTAGCTTGGAAAAGCGACTTAATTTCTTTAAACCTTATAGGCCTACATATTCGGAAAGCCATATCAATTTTACCAAATTCGGAATAGAAAACTCATCCAATTACGGAATAGTGGTAACCATTTTTAGTATTCACGGAAAAGCGAACCTTTTTAAAGGTTAAAAAGCGAATGCTAACAACGCATGTTCGGAAACTCACCTTCGGAACATTGAACCTTCGGAATATTGAACCTTCAGAATATGGAGAGGACCCGAAAATAACTACTTCCAAATTTCAGAGTCGCAAGGTGTTCGAAAAAATCACAAAATACACCATCTTTATTTACCTGCTGTTCACCATTGTTTAGCCTGCATTCAAATGCGCAACACTTGGTTTGTTGCTGCTTTTCTAGTCAACATTGCTGAGTTTCATGCATGAAGTTGACATACTTTCCAACATCTTTCTAAACTTTTTTTGGAATTGTATGTGTTTAATATTCTAGACTGGATGTTTATGCCATGCACTTACGGCCTATGATAGAAATCACTTGTGCAGCTAGATTATAAAACTGCGATTCCGTAAATCCTATACTTTGTCTTGTCTGAGTACATATGAAGTAACGACGCGCGCGTATACCCGGTGCGCCTTTCCAGTTGCAGTGCGATTTTGCTTTGCCTACGCGCGCGGGCTGAAAGTCGGTACAATGTAACGCCCGCTTCGCTACTTACTTCGTACTTCGAGCTGGACAAGTATATCAAATCACTGTTTGTGGCGAAGTATGATGCGTGCATACCTTGCGCTAGTTTCGGTGCGTAGGTACGCGAAGAGGTGCTGCGCCCACACAGTGTAACCAGACGCACAAAATGAAACAAATGTCTTTTTTGGTACATTTTGACAGATTTCTAGAAAACTAAGTCGGTGACCCCCCTCTTTTTATTGATGCGCCTTAAAGATCTGGCATATGACTTTACCATAATTTAAAAAAATAAAAAATTGTTGTTATTTTGTTTATTTGTTTTATTGTTTTTATGTTTTTTCTTCTTTTTCTCACTTTCCCATAGAGCTCTGTACAAATTTTTTCCTAAAAATGCGAGATTTTGACACGTCATACTCCAAACTAAGTCGGTGACCCCCATTTTTTATTTCAATTTTTCATTTAAACCGATGAAAATAACATATATCTGAAAATATAGAACAATATAGTTGAATATTTTAAACAAAATTTATGATACATTGCGTGTACTATTTTGAATAAATCCTATTTTAGCAGGACAACACGTGCGCCCCGTACAATAGCGACCTTAGTAGAAGAAGCTCTGTTGCTATTCCATTAAAACACATCGGGAACACTGTAATCTTATTACGTTCTATATCATCATTTTGGTTTCCTGC
This sequence comes from Ophioderma brevispina, assembly GCA_023653785.1. Classification (NCBI taxonomy): domain Eukaryota; kingdom Metazoa; phylum Echinodermata; class Ophiuroidea; order Amphilepidida; family Ophiodermatidae; genus Ophioderma; species Ophioderma brevispina. The sequence continues at coordinate 13,167 of JAMKCH010035933.1, forward strand.
CTGTAACATAGCCCCATTTACTATAGGCATCATAAAGTATATGTTATCTTTAATCCGACGGTCCTTAAAATGTATATTCCGATTCAGTGAGAAGCCTTACATCCATATCTCTTAAAGAAGGTTGGTTAACATTTTTGATTCCACACCTCGCCTGAAAAAGGAAAACTAACAGACCATGATCTGTACACACCTTTGATCTGTGGACACAAGGATGGCCAGAAGACAATGTTTTCTAATGTTTGATATTGGGTTTAAGGTTACTTTTTCATTATTAGACCAAGATCCTGATTCACAGTCATGACGCGTGCACGGTGTCACAAACACTAGGCTATTTACATCATATACTTTGCCCGCTTGCTTTGGATTCTATATACATGTAATTTAGATATCAAAAAAAAAAATCTATGCACAAATAATGTACACATTTACAAGTACTGTACTGTACCACATCAATAATGCTAAATATCAAAATTAATATTCTACAAAGTGTTGAAGTGCACATTCTTTCATCTATTCCCATATTGTTTACAAACAACATTGTGAAACGCATCACCTATTACCTATGTACATTTATCTTTAATCAAACATGCTTCTTAGCATTTTATGGTAATGCCATTCTAATCTATTTTAATTGCATTTACAGAAATAAACTAATAAAAGCATGCGGCTCTGCATTAACTGCTTCCTCAACCAACCTCATTTCACGTTTTATAAGATTTGCATAATTGGCAATTTCAAATCACATCTATTCAATAGCACTTCCCACGTTACTTATTTTGTAGGATACATGTCGTGCGAAAAGCACGTTTACGATAGAAAGCTTAAAAGTTTGTCATGAGTCGCGCAATTTGATCAAAACCAACACCCACCAGCCCAAGCGGACTGCTATCTACAGGTTGAGGGCAGTATAATACGCTCTGTGTTCTGCCAGGTCGCGCAGGACAAAGATAGATTCTCTCGAGCAATATTTTGCATATGTGCTTGAATGTGAATTTCCTTAATTATATTTGTCTGTCCACGACGAGACCTTGCACACGCAGGTTAAATTCCCATAGTTTACGAATCACATATATATAAACTTACAATAGTCATACACCATTAGGCATTATGCTACTGTGTTATATCAAATTTACCTCAAGATACACCATGGCTCTCGTCCTCCCAAAATAAAATACATCAAAATGCTCGCATACAGTTTCATCCGCATTCAACTCCATCCATGTTGGTACACCATTTTTACTGCGTGTACACTCGTGTACGTTATCAATAGTAACACATTATAAAACTGTAACAGAACAAGAACTAGATTAACATTTTTTGAAGTCTTTAGCTACATACAAAGTCCTTGTGACTGCCGTATGGCGAGATATCAAAATTATACGATAGTCATAGCTCGTTACAATCCGGCCTCCATGCAGTTTGATAAAGCAGTTCAACGCATCACAGCAGTTAGGTTTACATAACTTCACTAATCCTAAATATTATTTTTATACAATTTTATCAGAAGTCTAATTATATACTGTGCCCGAAGCTGTAAATTAATCAATTTCGCACACACATGCGGGCGCTTGAATTTACAATGACAAACATTTACAAACATTGTTATATGTGAATGATTTATACAAAATTTATTTCAAGAAGTATACAAAACACTTATTGGTGGATACTTTTTCATGTAATACACACTGA
>JAMKCH010035934.1:0-15476 GCA_023653785.1 Ophioderma brevispina
ATCGCAAAAAGAGAGAGATAGCGGTATTTTTGTTGTCAGATCTAGGAACACTTTCCCACTAACCCAAAGCAGGGGTCCACTTTGTGATGTTTTGTAAGGTGGTTTTGGAAGTGATTAAGGGCGTTGGGGATATGCTGTTCGTCATCATTAGGTAAATAATCATTTTTCAAAATCAAAAGCGGCTGCCAAATGTCCACATTTTTCATAATTGCCGCCAAAACAGACCTGTATAAAACATCGTTAGATGCAAAACTATGCCTCTTTTCCCAACAGTATACATAGATAAAAAAATGCACAGCATCTTACCTGAACCATAGTGAAGTATACAGTATTATTACTTCTTCTTATCGTTTCCAAACACAGTGGTTCTCAAATATAAATATGATCCATCAGCCAGAGGTGTGTACAATGTCTGGCTGCTTCACTGAATTCTGCAAGGCCCTTGTCTGTGCATTGTTGCTCCAACATTGGGCAGACCAAGAGATGTTCCATTGTCTGTGGTACTGTTCCACAATTACAGGTTGTGTCCTGATCTGCTTCCAGGTAGCCCCCTGTGGGACACTCCCATCTTGGAAGCCACGCATATGTAAGGCTGTTAAGACCCCTTTTCAGCATCGTTATCACCCAAAGACCCCATATTTTTTTTAAATTTCACTCAAAGACCCCATATTTGTTAAAATTTTACCACTGTCACCCAAAGACCCCTATTTTGGGGGGATATTTTGAAAATTCTCACCCAAAGACCTCTATTTTTTAGAAAATTTTGCAAAAAAATCACCCAAAGACCCAATTTTTTTCGAAAATTTTTGGAAATTTGTCACTCGGAAAGCCCATATTTTGGGGCAATTTGGCTGTCTCTTACCTAAAGACCTCTATTTTTTCCAGTCCTCGGTTACCGAATGCCCCTGGGAAGCGCGAGCCTTACACCCATATCAAATTTCATATGTGAGTGCCCCCCCCCGGAGGTAGCTGCAAGGAAAGCTTAGATCGGCCGGTTCTGGTTCTCAATCTGTTGAGACATCGTCATTCAGCTCATAAGGAGTCAGCTCCAGGTGGAAGATGCTCACCAGGTTCAATACCAATAGATATTACTTGGTTGATAGCAAGTCTTTCTTTCCACAAGGTGACTCTCTTAAACTCCTTAGAGACTGTTTTAAGGGATTGGACTTTGCTTAAATGCCTCCTGCCGGCTTATCACGGGATGTCTTCGTCCAACTCCAACGGGCAACTTATAAAAAATACATCCTAGCAGGAATTGCTCCACCAAACATCCGTCGTAGTTTAGCGAGCATGCAAGAGCGTAGCTGCCAAGTATCTAATGTAAAGCACCCTATGTCTGGACATGCAGAGACCAGTTGCTAACTGCCTTAAATCGAGAGAGAGTTTCTTAATGCTGGATCAAGCTTTTGATCTTTCCCATAGAAGTCAAGCATACTCTGCACTTGAGTAGCACAGGGCAAGTTCCGTCGATCGTAGGGTATTGGCGAGCACCTTCTTGTGCCAGTGAGTTTGGGTCATGCTTTTTATTGTGTGGAACATACTTACTCTTCGTTTTCTTTGTATGTGGGGTCTTATAGAGAGAGTGCGGCCAAGGACTTCTAGGTAGAACAGGATTATCACAGTGCTTCAGGGGTTAATACCAACCAGGTTCTTTAAAGGCTGACGCAGAGATTTCCCCGAGGATGACGCCTCAATTTCCTAAAAACGTGATTTTTTGCATGTAGATATGCTAGAATGATAACGTAGGTGGGTTTTCCTCATAATAATAGGAGTGAGTTCATCCAAACTTGGAGAGTCCTCTCTGGACAACGGTGAAGTCTGCAGCTGTGCACTATTAATAGATCCGTCTGCATAGATAAAAACGATAGGTTCCTGCCTCCTAGGTGGTCGTTGGTATATATTTGAACAGGAGAAGGTGCGATCACGCTCCCCTGTGGAAGTCCATTCTTGAGCCTATGCCAACGGCCTTCACTCCATACGTTCTGACAAAGAACCTCCTTTTTGGCAAAGCATCCTTGGTGAGTTCCAGAATCTTAGTCCTTGGTGAGTTCCAGATCTAATTTATGGAAGTAAGCACCTGTGATTAACAGTGCTGATTAGTCCACGAACCTGACTACGGTGCCAAACCCTTTCTCAGAACCATCCTCGATGTGGTTGAGTTCGGTTGAGTACTTTACTTGTTTATTTCCCTGTCCGGAACCGTAAGCTTGTTCTGGTATGAGGGTGGTCGTCTATCACAGGTGCGCTGCGGTTGAAAGCAGGATACGTTCAAGATCTTGTAGTATGGCTTCAGAGTGATATTGATCTAAGTGCCTTGGATTAGATGAGATCGTTACCGCAGGCTGTAATAGTATGTTATGCATGTGCTTTCCTCTAGATCTTTGAGAACCTTTGAGAAATAGGCAGCAATTGTAGAGCTCTCATGAAGCCACTCCTTTGCTACGGGGCCAAAGTTTTTCAGCTCTTCAGTTGAATGTTGTCAATGCCACTCTCATGTGTTTTCCTGTTGAAAGTTTTAGTAATAACCTCTCGGTCTACTTTGATCTTCTCGGGCTTCTTGCTGCACTTGCCATTTAAAAGTAGTTGTTGGGCCCATCTTGAATTGGGTTTAACATTTGGTTGCTGGGAAGTTCTGTTGGTAGGACGCATGCTTTCTTGGCTGTTATTGGTCATATCGGTGTATTCAATTAAGTGTGCCAGGTTTTGCTCTTTTTCCTGTGAAATCCTCTGCGACACTTCCTCTCCTTTAGCAGTGTTTTAAGCTGAGTAAGGATCAACTTCAAACATGGTGGTAAATTCTTGGATATTCTTTAGCACATTGCTTGGAGAGGCCTGAATGTTCGTCCTATACAACCTCTGGGTATGATCTCCGGGCGGTCCTTTGTTCAACTATTGGTAATTGTCATAGGATGAGTTTTTGGAGCCATCCTCAGGCTCACCAGTGAATCTTTGCCAGTCTTCTTTTCTATAAAAGCAACCGCTTAAAAGGCACTTTGTTTGGTGTTACGACAAGCGTTGACTTGGATACCGATTGGTCGATGTTGAGTTAGTAGGACAGGATCCAGAACAAATCTTGCAACAACGCTTTAAAGATTTTTTTTACCACAATATCTAGATCAGGTTGTACCCTCGTTTTCACGGCATATAAAAGATCGTCAGCAGCTTAAGGTTCGTGAAGGAGACGTAGATGGTTGACTGTCAGCCATTCTTGCGACACGCTTGTCCGTCTTTGTTTTTGGTTTCATTGTACCCCATTGGGTATATGCTGTTGAGGTCGCCATGAAGAAATGAGTTGGTGGAATTCCCGAGAATGAATTGAGGGTGCTTGAAATCTTCTGAATGGAGGTTTGTCTACTGATGTACTCTACAGAGCTGAGCTGATGTCCTATTTTATTGTCAGCCGACATTGAGGTTGCCTTCTACAACGTTGCCTGTTTTCACATATATAATAAGCACTTTCCGTACTGCGGTGTGGTCTCTCGATGGTAAGGGCCATTCCTGGTATGACTATCAGTTCCTCTGTGGGTTGCCTGCAGACATATGACCTCGCATTGGAGATTTTGTTACACATGTCAGCCCTTAGAAGGCAACCTGAGAAAAGGCCTGCGCTTGCCTCTAGTCATGGTTAATGGTAATACTTGAATTTATATTATGGAATTGGTTTGGGTTGTTTAGAATTTGCCCCTTCACTGGCGAGCAGTTACTGAAAGGGGAGACCACATGAACGGTTCTCTACTTCTCCCCCACCGCTACCTTCACTTTTTGCGATTATTGTCGGTTTCCTCTAGGCACTTTAGGATATAAATAAACACAAAATACCGCAATTGGTGAATTTATATCAAATGACTTGAAATGCATTTTCATGCTATTTTAAAACATAAGTAGCAGCTATTTTTATTTGAAAAATCAGCCCCTTGTGAAGCGAAATGACCTAACAGATAGACACCAAAGTACAGATTGTCAACACACCAAAGCTTGAGAAATTACATTTGGTGGCAAGTTTGAAAACTGACTACAACAGCTATTTTTGGAATTAAAATATTTGGATATTGGCAGCCATTTTGGATTTTGTAAGTTGTCATTAACCATCTCGTGATGCCAACTACTTATTATTGGAAACCAAAAATCGCCCAAATTGGTCATCATACACTAATGCTCCCAAAACTCACTTTTGGGCAGGCCATTTTTGAATTGTGGCTAAGGGCAACGAGCTTATTTTGGATGTTTTAAAGCTGTTTTCATACAATTGTCATGCCAGAAAACCTATAAAACCACCAAAACACCAAATTTGGTCAACGTATACTACCAAAGTTTAACCTTTTTCTTCCCCCTCCCCCCCTGTGGGACCACTTTGGGCACATTTTTTCAACAAATCTGCCGGTGCCATCATTTTCAGCGGAAAAAATCATGCTAGAAACACTGTCAACAGAAAATGAACACCATTTCCCTGTTTGCGCGTGGCTGTGGACCCGACTAAAATTGTTGACATTTCAAATTTCTTATAGGGGCAAATACAAATTTCCGCTCATGTTTTACATTGAATATAGCAAATCAAAATCACGACATCCTGTTTCCCTCTCTTTCTTTCTTTTAAGGCATTTCTAAAGCCAAACACAAGGTAATAAATCTATAGAGTGTCTAATCTATTATGAAATTACAATTATGACAGCGTATTTTTGGGGGTGCCTCAAAATCTCTCGTTGCCCCTTTAAAAAAACCATTTTTAATCCAGTTTGGTTAGCTTCAAGTAGAGCTTTAATTGTATTTATTAAGAAGTTTGGAAGAAAGGGGATACTTTTCATATCACCTCAAAAGGCCACTGTGTATAATGTAGTACTATTGGATTATGATCATTCAACTGCAGGTTGAAGTGACTATTCTTGTAAAGGGGACCGCCTTTTTGTGCAGTATTTTTTAATGTATTGACAAAAGCAGAAAGACTTTAAAGAGACACAACACATTGAACGCAAACATGTAGAAAACAAATATTTATTTGATCATTTGCCACAACATTCAATTCGCCACTTGCCTGGTTCCGCCATATGTGGGGAGAGCCTCAGTTACATGTAGTCGGGTGGATATGGTCCAAATTATGCCTTGACCGTAAAGTTGAGTATATACACAATGTTTTTGCTGAAAATGATAGATTAGGGTGTGTAGAATAAGAATCTGCCGGGTGCCACCTAGGCATCCTTGGGCATTTTGAGAAATCCAAGATGGCGTCGCCATAAATGATAATTATATATATTATCAAACTATGGAGTTACTAGCTATACTATAAGATCCAATGAACAAGTGTATGGCACTTGTAACATTAAGTCATACTTCAAATTCAAAATGGAAGCCAAATCTAATCAATTTAAAATATGCCCTATAACAGCAAATACCTGTGATAAAAAATAAACATGAAGTACCTAGATTATGTTGTTAGATACAATAAATGTATCTATGATACTTTTAAAATTGTAACATGACGTCAATCAATATGGAAAAAAAAAAAAAAAAAAAAAAAAAAAAAAAAAAAAAAAAAAAAAAAAAAAAAAAAAAAACAATATATGTGAAAAAATGTAATTCCTATGGTATTTTGAAAACTTTGCACCATATTGGTTTTATTTCGATTTTGGCGCATTTAAAACAAATTGAAATGTATGTTGTACATTTGTAAGGATCAAAGGAACATTTCTAATGTCATTGGCACATTGATTTCGATTGACGGCTGTAATACTTATAAATTTGTGTCAAGTATTTTTTGAAGATGTTTACGTTTTTGGCTGCCATATTGATTGATGCCATGTTACAATTTTAAAAATATCAGAAATACATTTATTGTGTCTAACAACATAACCTTAAGTAGTTCAAGTCTATTTTTATCGCCGGTATTTGCTGTAATAGGGCATATTTTAAAATTATTGGATTTGGCTTCCATTTTGAATTTGAAGTATGACTTAATGTTACAAGTGCCATACACTTGTTCATTGGATCATATAGTATATCTAGTAACTCCATAGTCTGATAATATAGGGTTGAATATATAATTATCATTAATGGCGACGCCATCTTGGATTTCTCAAAATGCCCAAGGATGCCCAGGTGGCACCCGGCAGATTCTTATTCTACACACCCTAATCTATAATTTTCAGCAAAAAAATTGTATATATACTCAACTCTACGGTCACATGAAGGTTCTACCTGACTAATGATTTTGTGAATGGAAGCAGTATTCCACTTACTGTTATGTTGGCAACACTTTGGAAGTTTTAGTGCAAATGCTGCAACAATGACAAGTTGCATAATCCTTTTCATTGATGTCATGGGTTCGAAGCTCTCCCTGCTTATGGCCGACATGGTAAAAAAGCTAGATGAATATGTACGTATCTTTAAAAAGTCTAACCATTTCACTGAGGACACTTGATACAGTACAAGGTAGTTGGCCACATAACCACCAAGTAATTTGTAAAGCAGTGCAATGGATTACATATTTGAAACACTCAGAGATAGAATTTGCAGTTTGTGTCCTTGTATGTTATAAAAGTGCATGTATTTTTCCCCTAAAAGCAAGGAAGATTGTAAACAAACACTGAGATTTGATTTTCTTAACAAATTACTATCATTAGCATTGTATTTGCAAGAGTCACCAATGGGATGTGTTGGGCCAAGGTGTGTGGATCATGACCGTTGGCCACCTTGAAATCCATTCTAGTTTAATCTTGGGTAGATACTTGATATAGAAGTCCCAAGTATGCAAATGAGATATTGCGCTGTATGATGTTGTGCTGTAGCGCAAGACAGAAGTAATGGCAATACCTCATTTGCATACTTGGGACTTCTATATGAAAAGTCTACCCAAACAAGGGGCTAGCTACCATCTCTTAACCTGGACTTGGATATCACATTAATTCCATAATTCACTGTGCTTTAAAAATTGCACCTCGATGTGGTCATACAACCAGATGCAAAACTTATTCTCAGCAAACCAAAATGGCAAAAAAATGTCAAATTTCATCTTGAAGACATGCATGTAGTATTCCTTGAGATGGTGACGTCAGTGTGTAATGCAACAGTCGCAGCATTAAATCGCGAGCGTTGATTCAAATCGCTGACGTATGCACAATGTATAAAGACAGTGAAAATATATAGAAAACAAATGTGTGAACGCGTTTGATGTCACTGATTCGAGGAAGGTAAGGAAATCTAGGTGTAACACATCAATAAGCATAGGTCAATTGCAATGCATTATGGGATTAAATGGACTGGTTTTGCAGACTGGCAATTAAGCATAGGATTGTAGCATGAGTTAAAGGTGTATTTTGTGATCCTAGCATCTCACTTTTCCTTAATGGTTCACTAGATATCCCCAAGAAACATTGATTCTGACAGTGCATTTTGATGTTATGAGCAAATGTTTGTATCATGCTGCCCCATAGGCTACCGTGTTGTAATTTGTTTATAAACAGAAAATACAAAATTGAGAATTTCCTTCTAGAGTAGGACATATACCATACACATACCATACTAGTCATTGATTCAGATGATACAAAAAAAATCTAGATTTTTTGTTGGTTAAGCGTTGGGAGTTGAGGCTATGGATCACAAAATGCCCCTTTAAAGGGGCATTTCGTGATCCACAGCCTCGTCCCCCTGACTTACCTCAAAGAAATTTTTATATAATCTGAACTGTCAGGCCAAGTATAGTATGTGTGCCTAATCTTTCGTGCAAATTCGATCTACTCTAGAAGAAAATTTTGTATTTTCTGTCCGTAAACGGACAGAAATTACAACACAGTGGCCTATGGGGCAGCGTGAAACGAACATTTGCTCATAACATCAAAATGCAATGTCAGAATCGGCTGAAATTTTGCAATTAACCGTTTCTGGGGTACATCTAGTGAATCAAACAAAAGTCAAGGGGGCTAGTATCACGAAATGCTCCTTTAACAATCTGAATATAGTGTTGTTACATAGGTGTATGTAAACAGACTTATTAATGACAACCAGTGAAAGTGTATTATGATACATTTGTATAATGCCCCTTGTGAGGGTAACGCACAACTTGCTTGTGGTTGATAAGGAAGATCTTTGTAGCGTCGTTTTGTTTACCTTATTGCATTTGCACCTAATAATCAACATTTTTATAATATTCCCTATTATGTAATCACTGTATCCTACATATATTTACTATTAACTAATACAATACAGTACTGTTTTCTATCAAAATTGTATTTATCTTTTTAAGGCATACAGTGGAACTCTGTCCATATTTTATCATGATCCCATGTAGTGGCATCTCCCTAGCCTTTTTTTAAAGATTCAGCTCATTTTTATCACAAAGTACAATGTTTTAAAAGAAATTCTGTTGTAAAATCATGGCGAGTTCATACCCAGCCAATGCTAGCCTTTTAAATATGCTTATTACGCATATTCCTGAATCTAGTGTGTAAAGCATACATCAAAAGGCTAGAGTCGGCTGAAATCTACCAATGAAAGTATGAACTGTCCAAAATATTTTCCTACTAGAAAAAGGTATCCTGCTCATGGTAATATGAAATTAATTAAAAATCAAGTTATAGTCAGAGATAGAAAAAGGTCAATATTGAATGTTGTGCCCGATGCATGTCAAGTCAATTACACAGTGCACACACCCTGATGTGAGATGCAGCAGTTCAGGCTTTGATTCTAGCAATAATTTGATCAATAAGTGGGAATTATTCAGTATTTGTAATTTTGCCCATGAAAGTATTCTTTGTTAACGCTTACGCCTTCTAGCAAGCACAGGCATCATGCAACCCACATTTATTGCACCTACCTACTTGATTCTTTTTTTCAGTTTGCAAAGAGAAGGGGTTTGCCTTTTTGGTACTGATTAAACACACCATTTACGTGTCGTCTTGGCACACAGCGCCGGCCATTGTTGAATCTTGGCAAACCTTGGCAAATCTTCACTGCGCTAGGGAGTTATCAACCACATCATAATCGGCTGAACATGGGAAACTCCACGTACACACAGTGTCAGATAGCATTGATTCGGATTTTTTGTACATTGCGGTACACCGGAGATTGCGCAAAATACTTGGCCTATCGTAACGATTTACGCACCAAATTATTCCTAACTAAATTGTCTAGTTAGCTGACTAGTTTATAATATAGGTTTATTTTTGGAAAAAGACAAAAAAACGTGAAAAATACGATCCATTCAGCTGGCTCAATTCTCGATTGCTGCTGTCAAGTCATGCCACACGCCAGGCTTACAAAAACTAGTGAGCTAATGGGTCTTTTTTGCCAGGAACCCATTTCTAACATCAGATTGACCACCTGATTCGTTGATTTAGCGATATCCAAGGTACCACGAAACCGTTTTTCATTCCTTGTTCAAGCTAATCGCAGAGCCTTTAACACAGCGTTTGGCTGCTAGGGAGTCCCATGACGTAGCGCATGTCTAAGAATAGCCGGCCAATTAGCGATGCGGATACGGAATAGGTGGCACTGTGTCCCAGCACTAGGGGAGCGTAAATGGTGTGTAAAGTGTGGTGCATTTTCAGTCATTACGGTGGGAGAGGGTGGCCTAGCGGTTTGGGTGCTTGCCTGTGACGCAAATTTACCAAAACTTCCCGGGTTTGAATCCCAGTGGGGTCACTCGCTGGGATTTATTTGGGTACTATCAATTCTGGATTTGATCTATATACCAGCTATTGATTAGATACAGAATAACACTCTCCTCCGTGGTTCACTTGGAATTTGGCAAAATGGATCATGAAAGCATCCCGTCCTTCGGAGGGGACGTTAAGGAGTCACAACTGTACATGTACATCGCAGTCAGTGTCGAATAAGAGTAGGGTGAAAACCCCTGACACCTGAAAATCCGCCCCAGCCTCAAAGCGGGCCATGTTAGGAGCGTCCGTATCATGAGTACATGCATACTCATACATGCCCGGATCAGCATACTCAGCTGAATTAATCCTGACACCACCATAAGCCAATACCAATGACTTGTGGATACGCTAAGAAGAAGAAGTCATCATTACGTTCCAAACCTTAAAACTTTTGAACCTACTATTTGATATTTTGCCGGTACTAAATCATCTGACAACATGACTACAACACCACTTTCAGGATGGACGAAAAATATGAAAAAAATACCATGTGGGTATATCAGGTTTAGGTTGCTTAATCAGCTCCAGGGCATTTTGTCCTTCAGCATCCTGAAATTGGACTACACAGTGCATTGTGGTCATATTGTCAGATGATTTATTACCGGTTAAAGGAGTGGGAACGTAATGGTAGCCAACTGATTTTGCAGCATGCATTGCTACCGCAACATTCTACATGTGGGTAGTGGTAATTGAATACAAGATATATTGTGGATCCTTTCCACCCTGGCAGATTCTGTATAGGTTATAAGACAGACAGTTGTTTTTGAGATGCCTTCCCAAATGACCTGCAATATCAATTAGGAAGGCATCTAAAAACCACTGACGTAATTGAAAATGGGCTGGTCGGGAGTTACTCAATGCTAAACATTTGAACAATAATGCAATCAGCATCTGTAATGCCTTCAAATGAGTTCAAACAAGCCCAGGCTTAGATCAATGATTTTGACTTGGCTTGCAGGTCATTTGGGAAACCCTCTCAAAAACCACTGACTCATGTATTATAACCTACACATACCTACTAGGCCAAAAAAAAAATTGTTTGATTGTCCATAGACGACTTTTTAGAGTTGGGTGGGTCGGTCGGAAAAATGTTTTTTTCTTTTTTTTTTAATGTCAATAGCAAACTATATCGAAACATGTTTGTTTGTATTAATAAAGTTAATCAAACACTAAAAATCAAGTTGATTCTTACTCAAAAATGCATCTTTGTACATTATAAAACCCAACTAACATGCTAAGAAACTGTTTAAACATCTTTTTTACGTTTCAGAAACTTAATATTGAAAAAAAAAAAGGTCTTAGGAATTTTTCAAAATTAGGGTCGGTATTCTTTTGCACAGTAAAAGGGGAAAAAAACTTTTTCCTGATTTCCAAAATTAGGGTCGGTCGGATGAGGACAATCAAACAATTTTTTTTTGGCCCTAGGGTTGAAAGAGTTAAAAACTCTGTCCCGATGTGGAACAGATGCTAGCATGATTATGATAATTTCCACAAGATGACTGGACTTGTGTTTTGAAGCCTACCGCACAACCCAACATCCTCTATCTTGCCAAATTCCATCTCCATTTTATTTCTTTTTTCTAACAAACAGTTCAATAATAATTTAAAGGTTATAATATTTTATCCCACATAAAAATTCTTAATATACATGTACTGCCATAACAAAATATATTAGTGCAATATTTACAGTTTAAAGAGCATAGCCAACTACTAATAAAAGAACTCAGTTTAGCCGAGTACAGATGATCCAAACTTGATTGTCATTATAAATATGGTACATTATTTATTTCTGTCATTGTTGCATGACATAGTAACTATTTAATACAGATATATAATCAGGGGTTAACAAATTGGTTCATCACAAATCAATGATGCATCTGATGCGCCCTTGCGGGATAAAAATATGCGGACGCATGGATGCATCGTTGTTAATTTGTGATGAACCACTCTGTAACATGTTTGAACCCCTTTCTTAAAACCTCTTTCAACAACAAAACTCTTTCTGCCACTTCTAAATTTCATGTACAGAGGAGCATTATAGTCTCACTATTATTTCCAGGATGTTTACAATTCAACAGAAATCTTGGTAAATTTTAAAGCAAAATTCCAAAATAAAAGTGTCTTGGCATGCCTTTTGCTTTGGAGGTTGCACGTACTCAAAATTCCAAACACAATGAACAGTGGGTTGACTTTAGTGTAAATTGCACTTTCGTAAACATGGCGTAAGGCGTGGTGCGTTTATTTCCATGCCAACGGATGGATTGATAAGGAATCAACAATCCTAATTAAGCTCCTATACAAAGAGATAGGAAGAGTTAACTATATTTTTATGTATTAAATTTGCAGACCTCTTAAGATCAGTGTATGAAGCCAGCTGCCAAATTTTCCAAAATGTATATGTTTTTGTGTACAAAACAGCACAATTTCCCTCCAAATACCAAATTTTCAGTGGAGCTTCCCAAATTCCCCACTTTTTCATGCCATGCTTAAGATTAAATGGCACATCCGTATGTACAACAGAAATATGAGTAGGGCATGCACTACGTACGCATGGTAAAGGCCTAAAGATTTGGATTTCAACTCCTCTTTCCATTTTTTTATTACATGAGGATGCATAGTTTTCAAATATGTTAACACTTCTGACAAGTTCAGCTAGCCAGAGTATATAGATATTCCTACAAGTCTCTTTTTTTATCTAGGTTGGAAGAAATGCCATTTAATCCAAGGTTGTATGTTGCATAACACTATACCTTTGTAAGCCACAACTATATAGCAATGATTTACCAGCGACAAGCAAATGGCTGGTCAACTAATCTTATTTGCTGATGCAGTGCATGTTAATATAAGACTGTTGCCAGCGCTCGCAAAGGGTGTGCGTGTGAACTGTCCAAGAATTCACCAACTATAGTGTTATTGCAACACACAACCAAGGATTGAGTGGTATTAGCTGCCAATCCATGCTCTATTTAACTGTTGGACATCACAATAGTTAAACCACAACATAGGCCTATCATTAAAGATCCTCTTGTAAGCTCTTTCGTGGTACCTTTCAAATTAAGTTTTCCCAAGAAATGAGAATCTTGGAGCCTGCAGTGACAAAAACCAAAAAAGATCATTTCACAATATTATAGTAACATTGTGTACATTTTGGCAAATAGCATTAACATTCTTTTACTTGTTTGTTTGGTATGTGTTTCCAAATTAAACCCATGTCGGAATGCACACACTTATGGAAGCTCTACAGCAAAACACTAATACCTCTGCCAATTCCTAAGTTACTACATTCACAATAAAATATGCATGACTATGTTAAAATTAGTTGGTTAATTGGCCAAGCAAAGATAGGACACTTTTTGAAGTTCAAAATTTCAGCTTTCATTGAGGTTAGCATAATAGAATACTTGGTAGAATATGAAACACTAATATAGTAGAAAGTTTCTGAGGGTTAAGTGTAGTCACTGAGAAGTTCACTAGCAAAATTTGGTCCTTTGCTTGCAAAATTATTAAACCACAAAGGGCTCACATCACAATACACACATGGTTTCAATTACAACAGAGAGTTAAATGAGGAAGGCATACCTAGGCTACTGGACTATGGAATTGCTGCCATCTTGGATTTACTGTATGTGAGGCTGTTCGGTGTGCCTTCTGAATTTTGCATAAACACCACCTGGTAAACTTTGATTTCATTGTGTATCATGCACAACAACGTGGCCGACTGCTTGGCATGATGCAGACACATGCATGACCTTCACACAAATGTTCTAAATTTAGAGAATAAAGGTATGATTTTGGGAACCGGTAGTCTCTTAATGATGAATTGAAACCGGCGACACCATTATTTTTGCGTGGAAGAACTCGGCCTCCAGCCTCGTTCTTCCACTTAAAATAATGGTATCACCTTGGTTTCAATTCATCGTTAAGAGAGTACCGGTTCCCAAAATCATACCTTTATTCTCATTCTTAAACAGCTTTATAATTTAAGGTTATCTTTAACCCAATTTCGCGACACTTTATAACTTAAATACAGCAAGAAAGGACTGCCGCCACCCAGTGACAAAAATGGAACAATCTGTTGAACGCAATGGACATACGCAGCGAGATGCAACATTGGCACGCGCGCGCGCGAACGTAGCAAAACGTGCTATGACGTGAGCGCTTCAACCTCCAAACACTGGCCAATGAAATTGCTTACATTTTCACAGCTGTTTAAGAATGCAACATTTTCTGACTAGATACACCACACACTAAAACCAAAGGTAGGTTCTGCAATATATCTGTAGGTACAACAAACAGCCCCATGGACAAAGACCCAAGAATTTGCTACCCCCCCCCCCCTCCTCTTTACTTCCCAACATGGTTATAAAAAAAGTTACAATCGTGGAAACAAAATAGCTGGAACCTTCGTAACATTTTTCCCAAAACCCTTATTGACTTGAAGCCCGTATGTAAGAACTGTTCAAATTGAAGTTTTCCAAACATGACGAAGACCCTGAAAAACCACTGACCTCTAAACATGGATTAGCGGGCTGCCGCACATTGAATGGTCGCCGAGTGTACAAAACAAAAGTTGCTTTCTATCTAAACCTTGGTAATATGGTGGGAAACATGCATACACCTGCTTGTGCACATATTCCACACCGATTTCTATATTGTTTTTTTATAACAAAATTCCTTTAACTTTAACACTTCCTGTTGGTGACACGTGGTGACTCAGACCCCCGCTATCCATGTGTAGTAGTCAGTGTTGAAACATCCAGTTTAACAATAACAGGTCATCATGCATACAATCTTTGGGGACAAAGCCCTTTATGCTAAGTTCGTCTCTGTGCAATGTGCATTAGTGACAAGAGCTTGGTGAGTGTTACGCTGTGGCACAAGATGCTCATATACTTGTACTTTTAGCGCCGTCCCTAACACAAAAAATAGGCAGTATCTGTGCACTTTTTCTTTCCTAAAGCATGAAACTTGGTAGGCTTATACATTGGGGCCCCGAACAATGTCTGATCGAGTGCCAACAGGTAGCGCCCCCCCTAATTGGCACTACGCGCCCTCTATATTGTTTTACCCAATTATGAAATATTACTTTCAAGAGCTTAAATTCCATAATTCCACTATTTGTTGACCAATAAGGTATATAGTAAGATTTAAAATGATGCATATGTAGAGCCTATTGATGTAGGTTTAAATCACATGCTGCCATCTTAGATTTCAAAAGGCCGCCACTGAAATCTATACTTAAACTATTTGCGTTAAGATAATGATAAAAACACTAATTTAAAGGACAATCCAACATTGGGTAATGCCGAGAGTCAGAAAAAACGCATTTATGGCATTGCATTGTAAGCGATGCAAAATCGTCTCAATTTCAGATGGCATCTGATTTGCAAAATGGCCGTAATGAACTATTATTTTCGAATTTGACCCAGTATGAAATGTATCCTCTTGAAGGTTTGGTGATCAAATTTCAATTCACACCGCTTTGGTCAAAGCAAAGTCCTGTCTAGAATTTAAGCACCTCGTAATTTATCAGTAAATTTTTTAGATCAAAGTCAATATCGCTGCCATCTGAGTTTCCAAATGGCCACCACTGTTATCCATGTTAGGCCTTACTTCACTTATATGAATTTTCATATTGAAATGTTAACGAGAGCCGTGTTTCCGAAATGGAAGGTAAAAACACACATACTTGGTACTCTGTTAACGATCGTTGTGTTGGAGAAATTCAGCACGAATATTATGTGATGTTTCTATTCCTTATTATGAGTTCATGGAGAGCTAAAAATCCATCAGATTAGAAAATATGAGCCATTTATTGATATGGCACGT
>JAMKCH010035935.1:0-15367 GCA_023653785.1 Ophioderma brevispina
GCTTCATAGACCGGTATGGCAAAAACCCTTTCCCTGGCGGCCATTTTGAATTTCAAAATGGCCGCCACGCCACATGATCTGCGTGAGATTGATATTCTCCAAAATAGGTTTAGATGGTGGAATTACATTTCTATGTGCTTTAAAATGCCAAATATAGAGACTTATAGGTTCAAAATGGGGGCCATTTTGAAATCCAGACGGCTGGCTAATACGCGAGTTAAAAAAAAATGCCAACATTGAATTTTTCTGTTTCTGTGGTCTGTGGCATCTAAACTTTAGAAAAATGCAAAAATAGCAAATCTCCATAAAAAGCCAACAAATAGGAATGTTTGAACATCCGAACCTGATTATATTACACACATTAATGATTTTACCTTGATGACCCCATTATGACCATAATGACCTTCAACATTTTTGGCACTGAATTTTGACCACACCCACCAGTTTCATCATATTTCACAAAACAAGGTTTACAGTTTTAGAAACCTATGTTGGACTGAATTTTGACCTTTGACCCCACAACACGAGTCGTGACATATGGCCCACTTCTGGCCACTTCTGAATCCCAGCCACAGCCTACTTGAGATACATATATTGCCAAAGAAAAAATGGGACCCACCCTTGCTTAGTATGCAGGAATTTTGCATATCGGAAGTACCGTTTCACAGATATAGCATTATGCATATTAATTACCTCATAACATACCTAATTTGTATACTGTATGCCCAACTGTAATCAGGTCAAGATCTCTTCAACCCCCTTCCCTTCCACCAAGTTCATGGAAGTTCTGGGAACTCCAATATTGATCCTGTGCAATTTGACAAATTTCAGAAACGCCCCTTTAATTTATCTATTTGGAATACCTAAACTCACATATCTGCAGAACGATGTCATGAATAGTTGTCATGTACGAAGGAAGTTTGCGTCTCCGATGTACCCTTTTCAAATGTAGCTTGCAAACCAGTCCCCCTAACAAAATGGAAACACACACAGAAGGAATTTTCCAAGGAATTGCCTCCTTAATAGCCCATTTTTCATACCTAACCCGCAAATATCCAGCACTTACAATCCGAAAAAAAATGCATGCCATGATGGGTCTTTCATGTGGCAAAGGAATTTCCGATCTACCTTTTTAGATTAGGCACAACCACAGTCAAGCACCTAAAAGTCCTCATATAAAAATAAATGTTAGTTAATATATGATAATGTATTCCATTTGGCAACACTTTATTTGGAAAAAAGCATTTGACCAGATTTAAATTTGTCTATATACGATTCGAGAAAGGTGCCAAATGCCTATTTCGTGTATTTTCACAGAAATTTTCCCAGGATTTAACAGTCTGGCAACTGCAAAATACTTTTTTGCCCAAGTTTTCTCGACAGCCATGATATAGGCAATGTCATTGGCAGTGAAAGGCCCAATTTGGCGCACAATGATGTTTTTTTAAAGAAATGCATGAATTTTAAATGTAAAAGTCTAATATTTAAAGGCCTCGTAACGTGAAAACTAAGCTAGCTACGTACATATGAACGACATCATGAGATAGAGCTCTTTAAATACAGCTTTTCCAGAAAAATGACAGAGCGCCGCCGTCTGACAGCCCCATTTAAGGAACTGTCAGTTGGGAACTAATTCCAATAAGATTTTTTTTTAAAGCACGACAAGTATTAAAGCTTGAAACCCTTAAAAAAAACCACTATAACAATTCATTGTTTTGTAAGGTCTATCCCTTTGCACATTTAAGTTAACTTGTTAAAATACCTTCAGAAGCCATTTAGCATACAGTCAGTTAAATCCCGAGACGAAAAAGAAATTAGGGAAAGAGGGAAATAGGGGGACAGAGGGTCGGAGAAGATAAAAGAAGAGTCAAAGGGGTTAAATCCAAATATTAATGTGGGTGAATTATCCGAAAGTCAGCAGAAAACAATGTCGGAAACCATTTTAACAGATTTTATAAATTGAAAATATTTCAAATCTATGTTCTCTTATTCACTCTGGCAAGATATTGACTTCTTTCCTGGCTTTACGTTCTGTATTTACTTATTTTTCTGACTTTTATACACTTTATTTTATTTTAGTAACGCTACCAGTTTCCGTATTTTTTTTTTTAACCGGACACGTACGTCCGTATTTCGCATCATTTTCCGTATAAATACGAAAATCCCCGTACTTGTTGGCATGTCTGCCATGAATAACAAGAACAGCAAACCCCCTTGCATGAAAACATGGATACTACTATGTGAAAACAGCAACAACTATCTCTATTGTTTTAGTACCTTTTGTTGTGTATAATTTGCCCCACTGTGGGTAATTGAATCTGCTCAAAAATGCGCTTTGATTAAAAGTCGGAGAAAGTGACGGTGGAACTATCAGTTTTTCACCGTTTCATAATGATAAATGGATCAAAAACGTGGTCAAAGAGTGCTTGATTGCTTAGAAATGTATTTCTTGGTCCAAATTTGTGGATGACGAGCTATAACCAACAATAAGTGCAATATTTTTCAATACTGAAAAATTTCTAGCGGTAAGAAAAAATGGACGCGGTCGGTCCGACGGGAAACTAACAATTTCATTTCATTAGACTAAATACATGTCAATGTGTAGCACAAAATCATGACCGGTTAATCCTTGCTTAAAAGCACACTATCAGTGATCATTGCCGAAAGAGTCAAGAATCATATGAAAGGTGCAGAAATGTTCAAAATTTGAAGTATTTCATGCCATAGACCCCTCATAGTTATTTCTTCAACTGAAGAATTGACATCAAAGAGCAACTGCAGTGTTCAAAGACATAACTCGCCATTCAGTTACGCATTGTATATGTAGTAAGTGTCCGAACGGAACATTAATAACTAATAGCATCTGATATTTTGTCCTTATTAATAGGTTGCTTCTGGCCCTATCAGCATTTGTAGAATATGGTCGGGTTCTGTACTGTTCACAAACATGCAAAAACCTGACTTTTGATGATTTTTTTTTTGTTTCGATTTTCCCTTATTTTGCAAATCACGGAGCGGCCTTTAAGGATTTTCAGTGAAAAAGTAATCCGATCTGGAAGCTTTAAGTCTTTGCAAGTACCCCAGGGCAAGTGCAGTCGACTGGCGAAAAGTAATTTACATCAAAGTCCATCGTCAAATTTTTTTGGCAACGCAGGGCCGCCCTAATTTACACTCTTAGGCTCCGTATTCCACAGAGTTAAGATGGGTCTAAATTTGACCGGTCTAAGTGTACTTTGTCCCACACTCATAAAGACTTTTTCTGTTACACTAACGTGAGGTATTTTGTATTTATTTGAAATTTGCTTTAAATCTTTGCAATTTGCTAGTTACTTTACAAAGAATTGTGAATAACTATCAATTTGAGGCAAACCTAATTTTGACTTAGACCAGGTCTAACTTACTTTAAATCCTGGTCTAACTTTTTGTGCATACGGACCAGTATAGACGTCTAATCTCTTCACCTGTGGCGCATTTGACGGAGTGGATGTTTCTCGATCAGGCTGTTTTTTAACATAATGCCATTTCATAATTGATTCTTTTGGTTAGAACTAGTCCGGGAATGAATCAGGACTAGATATCTTTGAACTTTTTTATGGCTGCTGTGTTAGCCATAAGACTATCTAATCATTACGAGTTGTGTGTAGTGAAGTGCCATTTAAGCTAAGATACACAGACAGCTTCCGCTCTAACTTTAACAGCTTCAAAGTGGCTTAATATTCATTATTTGCAATAAACTTATATTTTTGGCATTCTTGATATCTTTCTGCATCATGTGATAATCCAGATTTAAAAATTCACATTATGAAATTTGCAGGAAACTTACCTTGTTTGTGTCCTACAAGTGGGCGGCCAATGTTTGGCAGCCTGTGTCATCATACATTTGACTGACTTTTTTGGGAACAAATTTGTAGCATCGTTACAAATTGGTAAGACCAATATTCTACAGACTCAAGAGATGCCTAACAGCTACCCAAATATCGCTTGGGTCGACGAAGCAAGTAAGGAAAAGTGCCTTGCCCAATTGCACACACATGGGCCACAGCGGGGCTCGATCCCCACCACACCTTTTATATCATTATGCTAACAAATCTGTAAACTGATACGACCGGTGGATCTTAGGCAAGAGAGAGGCAACCAAAATTCACATTGACCTCCCCTTTCACCCGAGCCCTGTCTGGCTCCCGGGGGTCGATAAGTCGACTCTAGAAATGAGAGAGAATGAACGAGCTGGTCGTGGCGAAGGTGCGCCAGGATTAAACACACCTTGGATAAAGAGTCGACACTTTTCGCTTGGTGCTTCAGCAACGCGAAACGTGTGCTTATTTCAGTTATCAAGTATTGAGCTTCAACACAACCCTAA
Source organism: Ophioderma brevispina (assembly GCA_023653785.1). Classification (NCBI taxonomy): domain Eukaryota; kingdom Metazoa; phylum Echinodermata; class Ophiuroidea; order Amphilepidida; family Ophiodermatidae; genus Ophioderma; species Ophioderma brevispina. Next base: position 4,361 of record JAMKCH010035935.1, read on the forward strand.
AAAAATCGATTCCGGGTAAGTAAAGCGCAAGATGCGAAAAGGGAGTTATTCATACGTTAGTGGGAAAATCCCTATGAGGGAGGAACAGGGGAAACGTATGGGTTTAACTACCTCGAATTTCTTTTAATTAGAACAGAGAGGTGTGCTTGATCTCCTGCATTTACACATCTCCAGTGCAGGAGATCTTACGGTCACGGGAGTAAGTGACGCACTTTCTCGACTTGTGCGAAGTCCTAAACGATGAGGCCCTCGGTGAGAAATTGGGATTTTTCGTTAGGAGAGGATTTCAACCCCCCGCTTATCGAGTTGTTGTTACGTTTCGACTGCCTGTTTTGGAGTCTTGTTATCTAGTCTCCCTTTTGGTTGCATAGCCCCCCGTCCCCCCATGCCCCTCGGTGGGTGAGTGTGCTTTTATGCCTACAAATCCTCTGTGTGTTACAGACCACGCTCCTTATTCTCTACAAACATACCCCCACAGCGCTCCCATTTTCCGACCCCCATCAGCAGCGCGCATCATTCCTTTCTGTTCTTTCCTTGAAGCGAGAGGACAAACTCAACCCCCTCCCCACTCTCTAACTGGGGGTTTCTTTGGCCCTTTTAAAAGTATTTGAAAAAAATAATTGAACACTACCAAACTTCTGTGACCCTGCGGGGGCTCACAGTGCAAACTTGCTTAAATAGACTGCCAACTACGTGTTGCAATGTGAGCATGGTGCACAATAAACTCAATGATTGGCAAGTTTGGCACTTCCTATGACTTTTTCTTGTAATAATCTTAATAAAACAATGTCTCTGGTTTAACTACAACAGAACTACCTAGGGGAAGTTTATATACCCTTCTTGAATAATATGGGTGGGTCAAAGTACCCCCCATTTTCTGTCCTTTTCTATAAACTTCTCTCCTGTTTCCGAAAAGGAAAATAAAATAAAAATAAACTTTTAATATTTTACTCACAGAATAAATTGACTATACAACTAACCCATAACACTTCCCTGTAAATCGCACATTATGGGTGAGTCAGTCACAATTTTTGCAACTGTTTTTTTGTTGCATTCTTCATGCTAAGAATAAAAAATCGTGTAGGCAAGGGTGTTTGGTTTTAATCCTAAATACTACAGCATTATATAGCAGGTAATTGGTTGTTTTTTAATACCCCCAATTAGAAAATTGAATAAACTTTTTCTCAAAGTTGACGACAAATCTTTTTTTTGAGGGTGGGCCCAAGTTCCCGCCAAGGGCAAAGTACCCCCCGTTTTCGGTTTGGAACTAGGTTAAACTAAAGTGTGATCACTGCTCACCTCGAATCCAGTGGCGTAACGGCCTGCCCGCTCTGAGGAGGGGCAATTTCCCAGTCTTCGGAATTTTCCCTCTTAGGGGGGGTCACAAGGCCAAGTTTCCCGGCCATGATTTTTGCAAATTTTTTCCCGGCCAAAGTCGTTGGGGGGGGGGACTTCAAATCAATAACACACCAAAATTAAAATGCTTTTCATACAATTTCCAGTTATTTTATATATTTGCGAATGGCAAATTGGGGGTTTCCAAGTTTCCAAAGAAATTAACTCAATTTTTGGTAAATAGTTATTTTATTTACTTTTGACTAATGGCATGCAGGAGATCCAGAATTCAAATATTCACGTCATGACTGAAAGAAAAACTATTTTCTTCCTTTTATTTCTTGAACAAATAAAATAATTCCTTTAATCTTTCAACATAAGAAATCCTTATTACTGAAGCTAAATTTATACCAATAGTGTAGAACCGATCCCCATTGCTTCTGATCGGCCGTCTCCGATCATGGTTAGGTATTGATCGGCCGAATCCGATTCAGATAACCGATTCTCTGGTGATGTCAGTAACCCCTGAGATTTGCGCAGTGGTATTCTGTACACTGTAACATATTTGCTCTCCTGAAATTTGATGTACTTTCCTTTATTACTTACGCAATAATGATCAACATTACAATCTATACGTGAATGCGACCATTTTACACAGAAAAGTGGACAAAAATATTGCCAGATTTTCTGAGGCTCCATGATACAACCCCTCCATCGCATCAATCTCTGCAGTCGGGCCAACCGACAGTGATTAACCCCGCCGTGCAGCCATATTGGATTAGTGATTTCCGGGTTCGCGCGCAAGCCTGATGGTTTGGAAAATTCATGAATTTCTAGAAATATTCTAGAATATTTCACCAAATTGGAATAAAATTAACATGAAACATCATCATAACCCCTTTGTAACTTTACGATAAAAACTCTTATATGTTGTTATGACTCGGTTAAAAGGTTTGTCTCAAATTTATTCAACAACTTCATTAAAAATTGGTTTAAAACATTGAAAAATAATACCTCAGCCACTCAGAACCGTTGTTTCATCTCATCTCATAAGAATTTAACGGGAAATCCCGTGGTAAATTGTTTGACTGGGATTCATGTCAACTAAACCTTGCGAATACAAAACACACATGATGACGCTTCATATTTATTGTGAATGTTTGTCCTGATGACTCTGGTTGGTTCTATTAATGCTAATTGATTAATTCATTCGAAACATAACGGCCGATAAGGTCTTCATTTGCAAATAAGGTGGTTTTGAAATAAAGTTTTGCCGTTTTTCCTAGGCTTTGTCACTTGTATTAACTGTTGGGATCGGTTCATGAGATCGGCAGGGAGGAGAATTTTTGCCGATTCCGATCCAGATTCCGATAAATTAAAATCGGCCCAGTTCAGAACCTCCCCGGTGTGATCGGTTCTACACTATATAACCAATTAAATTTTATTTCTATTTGCGATATCAATCACCATAATTAATCGATATGTCATTGATCAGTTATGAACCCAATTGACTGGCCCACATTTTTTCCTGCTTTCATCATGGTAGCAAGAGTGTAATCTGCAGACACCATCTTTGTAGGCCTAGATTTACCCTGCTCCCGCATTCAGACAACTATTTTTAGCCAGATTTGATTTAAGAGCGAAAGACACCGGTCCACTAGATCTGTCCTCTAGCTCCTGAGTCACCCCGTCCTGACTTTGGATTCAAAGCTATTTTAGGAACTATGAGCGTTTGCTCCTTCCTGCCGTCTTGGTTGCCATTGGCTTGTGGGCTAATGGTCCTGCCCACTTCGTGCGTGGCCTAGGCCCCGACTGAGCGCTGTTGTCTAAAAACAACCCCAGAAAGTAAACCCAAAGACAGATCGAATACAAACCCTGCTATAAATATGTTGATTGGTCTAAAAGTTCTGCTGACGTTTACAAATCCGCAGCTCTCATTGGCTGAACCTCCAAATTGGAACATTATGCTAATTGGTTAATCAGCTGACGATCTGAGAAAACACCAGTGTTTTTCCCTAGATGTGAAAATACAGCACAATTTTTAGAGTATTTCTACATCTTTTAAAGTATTCTAAACCTTGAACATAAAACAATGTTACATTATTCGCTTACATCAAATTTACACATTCACAGGCATTTTACTTTCCAAAAGAATCAAACATTTACGAAAATTTCGTAAGATGACCACAGATGACCCCCAAAAACTAATATACACAAAATTTCTATTCAGGCGATCCCTGGCCACGTCATACCACTGAAGTCACCGGCGATCCCATCTTGCTCGTCCTCTTTCCCTTGGGGGCTCTACCTGACCGGTGAGATGTATCTGTTAGGTCCAGATCGGTCAGAAATTCACAGGTTTGGCTGGTATTTGTTCGGCAGGACTGGGTGATGAAACTCTAGTGTACCGTTTGTAGTTATGTCCTGAGTCCGTTTGTAGGATTTTGGATTGCGACATTGTCGGCGAATTCTGGCCAAATTCGCTGAGACCGCAGGTTCCATATGGGATCCCCACTAAGACTTTGCTGGCGCCATCGGGTGTGTACTAGAGAGTCCCCTTGCCTATCTTACCGTGTAGGACTGGCGGGGATTCACTTTGGACAGGTCGAAGCGAACGGCATTCGCACAAGGGGGATTTTCCCGTATGCCAGTCGCACGGCGCGGGCTAAACTCTGTGAAGTCGGTGGCTTTGTGGTGCTCACGTCTCCTCCGTGTCACAGCCCGTGGTCACCCAGTCTTGCTGGGCGCCTACTGTCTTACTTCGACCCTGCCTGCGGTTGGGATCTCGTCCACTGGGGTGGGGTCTCAGCTTGTGGGCGTGGGTCCGGGGGAGATGGCTTCGGGTGCCGCCGTCGACGTGCCTCAGACCTTCCTTGCTGGTTCCCCTGTTTGGTTGTCAACCTGGTTTTGCACAAGGGGTGGGGGGCCTGTCATTAATCCCTGTGGGTCATGCGGTATCCTGGTCCAACCTAGGGCAGGTAGCTGCGTAGGCATCAGTCCAGCTCAGGTTGGATTCTGTGTGGTGGGACCTGTGCTACGGGGTTCGGCCACCAGTCTTTGGGTACCCTCTCGACCCGGGGTTAATCCAGGGGGTTTTGCACTCATCTTATACCCCCGATCATTACCTTTTGGCATAGTCGGCCCTATGGGCATTCTGGGTGTGGCGCAGTTTACCGCCCTGGTGCTTGGTTCCTACGACCGCGCCTCGGGTGACCGCAGCTCAGCAGCTTTGCCGCAGGCGCGTTTTCGACAAATCACAGCAATCCTGTCCCGCCCTCCGTCCCCCCTCCCGTAGTGCCTGCTTCGTTAGCGGTACTTCAGGTACCACCGATGTACTCGGATTCTTTGTCGCCTCTGGCACGATTGCCTCCGAGGATCGGTTCGGGTGCACTGAGGCTTCCAGAACCCGTCCCCATGGAAGAGCTGGTGAAGCAGTTCTCTGCTTCGCTGTAGGTTCCAGATGCGTATGTGTTTTTGCTGAGCTCAGTCCTCCGCCAGGTGTCCTAATCCTTTCGGAGCTTTTGTGCCTTCGATCTCCTCGTCGCTTAGCATGAGACGGTCTTGCCTGACAGCGACCGCCGATTTCGTTTGGGTGCTGCGGCTGAGACTTCTGCTCAGGCGGCGTTAACTCTGTCTCGGTCTTTTCGAGAAGTGGACCAATACTATTGTCAGACCCGGATAGGCATGGTCCATGCGCGAGCGAAGATTTGATCGTCGCCCTTCGAGTTCCTTCGGAGGACTACGAATAAAACTCCTTGCCATGCCGGCCTCGAGGTGGAGGTCCGCGAGCGGCTCCCTTCGGGGGGCGGTCTAGCCTGTCTGCCTTCTCATTGTTCTGGGAGTCGGTGGCTGGCCGACATCGACGGCGGCTTCGGTCGCTCATCGATGTTCGGCTTTTCAGCTGACTCTCCTGAATCATTTGGGATGCAGCGGCTGAGCCGGGAGTCACCCGAGTTCGTCTCGGTATCTCTCGGTCGTGGGCTTGGCGTCGCTGGGGTCGTTGGATGTGGCCATGGCACTTGCTTCGCGCACTCTGGTGTTGGTGCGTCGGCAAGAAGTCTTTGGCGTATCTATCGTCCTCCTCTCCGCAGCTGGTCCGACATTCCTCAACAAGGTTTCCCTGTCGGGGTCTTCTCTGTCGTTTCAGAGTTGAAAATCTGCCATTGAGTAGTGGCAACTCTGATTACGAACGAACAGAGCCCTTGAGGCTGGTTCGCCAAGGGTAACATGGGAAGGGCAAGGCTGCCCGTCTCGAGAAGAAGCGTTCTCTTTAAGGGGGAAAAAAAAAAAAAAGAGAAGGGCGGCCCGCCCTCGCTGGCCACTCCGACAACTTCCACTGCTGCTGCTGCTCTTCCGCCAGTCCTCGTAAGGCTGTCCCTCCCGTGACTTTGGGGGCAAGCGGAAACGCGGCAAGGGGAAGAGCTAGACCTCCAAGCATTCTCGCAGGATCTTGCGTTGGACGCTTGGCAGCCGCTGTTCCGGGACCTTTGTCCACGGAGCATCCCGCCGGGGGTATCCCCTGGGCGGCCGCTTAATTATCAGCATCGCTGGCAAGAAATCGTCGCGATTTGCTGGGTGAGGAGCATAGGTTGCCGACGGGTTACCGACTGGAATTTACAGCTCTTCCCCCCGTCATTCTGTCAGGAAGGTCACGCGGCTCCCCCTAGATCCAGAGAAGCGCCGGTCTTGCTAAGAGATATTGGAACTTCAACGGCAAGCAGGCAATGTCCCGATCCTCCTCGATTCTCGAGGGGGCTTTGGCCGAGCTTCTTCCTAGCTCACAAAAAGATCTGGCGATTGGCGGCCGATTCTCAATCTGAAGCCGCTCAAAGTCTACATCAAACCAAGGAAGAAATTTCGGATGGAGATGTTGGCCCACGCTCTCCGTTGCCCAATCCAAAAAAATTGTTGGGTGACGTATCTGGATCTCAAGGACGCCTACCTCCACGTCCCAATTCGAACGGGAAGAAACAAATCGGTTTACGCTTCCAGTAGAACAAGAAGCGTACCAGTTCTGTTATCCTACCGTTCGGCCTGTCGACGGCGCCTCGAGTCTTCACTCGTGTGGTCAAGGCGTTGGCTCGTTCTCAGACGGCAGGTGATCAAACCTTCCTTTGTATCTATCTGGACGATTGTTGATTACAGCCTGACGAGGGACTCGCTCTCGCCCACACCAAGTGGGTGGTATGTAGGAGGGCAAGAAGTTGGGGTTCATCGTGAACATTCGAAATCCAAACTTGAACCGAGCCAACGTTCCCAGTTTTTTGGGAGCGAGCTGGATCTTCTTCAATGGCCGTGGATTCCCAACGAAAGGAGCGTGTAGCCATGTCATTCAGCTTACGCTCCCTTTCGGGGTCAGCCAGGTCGTGCCTGGCTGGGCTCGGGTCTGGGATCTCATGGCCAGCCTCGATGGTGGACATCGGGCCTTATTGTCGGCATCGTATGCACCCAATCCCCCTGTTCCCGATGACTGCCATTGTTAGGGACTCTCTTTCCTGGTGGAGGTTGCCCAGGAATCACCTCCGGGGCGTGGAGTTCCCCGCTCCTTCCCAGCCCAGCCTGATTCTGACCACAAATGCGTCGGGTCAGGCTGGGGGGGTCACATTCGGTATATGAGAGAGTTTCCGGGCCGCTGGTCCGGCCTCTGATCAGTCTCCTCTCTTCCATCATGTCCTGGAACTGAAGCTGGTGATTTTATCTCGCATCATTTCAGGACTTGGTGCCGGTTGCAGATCCTCATCAGATCCGACACCACCACTTGTTGTTTGTACATCAACCGGCGGGGTGGAACAAGATCTCACACTCTTTGCCTCCACACGAGACTTCTGATCGAGTGGTGCATCGAGCGGGAGATCACTTTAACAGCTGTCCACATTCCGGGCTGTTTAATTGGCAAAGATCATTTACCCCAGGGCGTATAGGGCAGAACCTGCGCAACATTAATGTTGTCCTAAAAAATGCATATTCTTTATTCTACTGGAGACTTTGTTGCTGAAGCCCCCCCCCCCATCGTATGCTGCATTATAATACTTTTTGGGATCTCAATTGTGGGTTGGTGCCATTTCAGGAGAACCCTAGTGTTATATTTAGAAATCCTGTGTGTCTGGCACATAACCTCAAAATAATGTCAATACAACGTGCATTAAATACCCAGTCTAATTATTGCAAAAACTGAAACTTGGCAGGACGAAAATTAAACTGCATAAATTCCACTGCTGCTTTAAACAAGTCATCACAAACACTGTAATGCTGGAAATTTTTTTGGAACACGTATATTCGCGTTATCACACTGTGTGATCTCACCGACATAAATAACCACCATGACACAAACAAACATCAAACTGTGGTCTATGGGTCATAATCTTTTACAGTTTTGTGGTGAGCAGTTTTGAGAACTCCCTGCACAGAAGCGAGCCCCACCAGCCCCCCCAAATGAACTGACCATTTGTACAGTGTCTACAGTGTTCCCCCCTAAGGGAGCACGTACAAAATCCCTCCATCCGAAAAGTGCAACACCAGCTATATTTCCTATAACCTAGAATTTGAGCGTAATTGGTGTAGTAGAATAGTAGCTATTTGTCCTATAGATTTGCTTTTGGTATCATTCATTTCGTAATTCTTTCATATTTAACTTATCATTTAAAAACTGGACGAGAAAAGCGTCATTGGCGGTAATGATCCGGGCGACCTATGGTGAACCCCGTAAAACACCAATTCGGCGGTGGCTCATGAGTTAGAAAAAAACAGGGTGTAATTTTCAATCTAATTTGAAAAAACACTGCATTGTCGATGTAGGTTCAAAAAAGATATTTTAAAGATCATAATTCTCCCCCTGCAAATTTTCATGTGCTCTGAGCAAGAGGGCGCAAAGATATAACAAGAGGGCGGCATAAAGCACATGTTTCAATAGGCAGAACCATTTTTGTACTGTGCCCCCTTCACATGCAAACCCTCATTTTTTTATGAGGTCAAAGGTCACATACCATGGTCAAGGTCACATCCAAGGCCAAAGGTCACAACCAAGGTCAAAGGGTCCATACCAAGGTCAACGGTCACATACCAGGTCAAAGGTCAGCATCCCAAGGTCAAATGTCACATACCAAGTCAAAGGCCATGTGAGTTTTGTAAAATAGGCTGAAAAATCAGTGAAATGTAAAAGGGGCAATTCCACGCAATGTCCCCTTGAGCCCAAAATTAAATTCATTTTAGCGGGCAAAATTTATCATGTATATGGATAACAGATACCTATCTTATACATCCGCGTCTAATATTGAATTTTCAGCATTTTTTTTATTTTTTTTATTTTTGTTATTTTGCCTTTTTTACTTTTATCATCAATTTTAGTAAAATTGCTGCAGTCAATTTTCAGTCCTGATTATGAAAATTGACTCCTGAAACTGTATTATTCTTACACGTAATACTAAGACACATACTTAACCATAATACTAAGACACATAACTAACGTAATCTAAGACCATAACTTAACCTATACTAAGACCATACTTAACGTAATACTAGACACATACTTACCATAATACAAACACATAACGTTTTAAACATCCCTTTGAATTAAGCCCGGTTGTCCTAGAGGGCGCTTTTGAGTTCAAATTTTACTTTCTAATTTTTCACAAATGTGTGTAACGTCCATGACTTTTGTACTATTATTTTCTTGCACTACACTACCATGCATTTGATTTTAATCAGATCTAGTATGCCATGTTAATATACATATCTATTATTAGGCAGAACCTCCCACCGGTGAATCAATTTTAAATCATATTAGGTCCCACGTGTGGCCAATCGTGGTGAATTAAAGCGGCCACAGCCCCTGGGTGATCGAATACTGATCAAATTCATGAGGTCATTAAGTGCCAATAACATGCATAGATATATGGCGCATTACCAAATCAGACCAATGAACTGGATCTGTTTTCATGTTGCCGATTTAGCTCGATACACGAACAATTCATCAAGGCGACCATATCGGCGATACTTACAATGTATGCATTTCGTTATGCATGAGGCGAGATACTGTGGAATGTCGAGTGGATCAATAAATGAAAGTTGGGTGTCTGGGCTTCGCTGCCAGCATGAATAGGTATGCACTCACTGCCGCACATGTGAAATAATGTGTTTTTTTTTTTTTTAACTGATTATATCTTTAGTACTTAAACCGTCGGGTTCGAACTATCTGCAAAGCGCTATCTGTGAGGGGTCAGTCTTACGCTACAGGGTGTGTATTACACTAATTAACACAGAAATAATTAGTGCAAACACTTCAGAACTTTGCGGCCAGGTCCGTTCTCTACGCTAAATTCAATTTTCTTTGTGTCAATATGTGACATAAAAAGTCCTGGAGAAAATAACACAGCGGAAGTCCAGTGATTTGCTACGAAAAAGTCCCGGTAAAAAGCCTATGCATAATTATCGTGTAAAAAGGGCCGAGCTTTATTTGGTCATTACTCATTATTTGGTTCCTATTACTCAAAATACGTAGAATTGCAAAATAAAAATACAGTATAATGTAAAAAAACACCAGAGTAGCCAAAAGAAACATCACCTCATGTTGTATGTGCGAGGTTGTAAGTATGAAGTGATAATTTAGACATTGTTTTTTGATTGTGCAAAACATGAATGCGAATGAGTTTACGAGCCTTATGATATTTATTTTGAATTTAACTCTGTTGTGATAAACGGCTGATCGAATAATTTCAATATCATTAATAAATATCTTCAATTTTGTAGGCCTATGAAAAAATTCAAGGTGAAATTCTTAGTGATGTTTTATTTTAATTTTCGGAGGGGGGAACGAGGGAGGAAAGTGAAACTGGGTGAAGGGCAAAAGTGATTTGTTAGGGAAAAATATCAAGAACTTGAGATTTGTAACTAATTTGTCTCCAAAATTCGCCGAGCTTTGACCAAAATTTGGTGATTTCAGCCCAAAATCGCTTATTTTGCCCCCAAATCCACCAATTTCCTTCCGGCCGGGGGGGGGGGGTGGGGGGGCAAAATGGGGTAGGGGAGGAAAGAAAACATTGGGGGAAATTTCCCCATCCCCCTCCCGGTGCTGCCACTGAAGTATGTATTTGTGGTGAGAACGGCAATTTCCACCCCGCTGATGATGTGTACTCGACAGGATTTTTGTAGCGGAATTTTGAGGAATTGCATTACTTGCAATTTTAGTTACAATTAAAATAACAAAACATAGTTTGACGTTGTTGATAAATTGGGAAAATGCTATTATAGGTAATTACAAGTTTGCATCTGTAAAAAGCAGCACAGACACGCTATCGGATAAGGGAGCAAACATTTTTCACAAATGCTGCACCATTTGGTAATAATCAAAGACTAACAAATTAACCCTAACCCGGAGCAAGTGGTTTTGCCGGCCGACGGGCACCCAAATGTAACAAAGGGCAATCTATTTTTATTTTTAATGCCCAGATGCAAACGAGAGCCAAAGTTGGGTTTCATTGCATCTCGGCCGTTTTTACGGGCAACGGAATAAGTAGCGCAACGTCAATAACGGCCCGATGCAACGAACACATCGCGGTCCTTTTCCGGAAGACGGACCAGATGCAAACTTAAAAAACATCGCGGTCATTTCCCGGAAGACGGCCCCAGAGGATTGCAACGAAAAAACATAGCGCCATGTCTTGAAAGACGTCCAGA
>JAMKCH010035936.1:0-15037 GCA_023653785.1 Ophioderma brevispina
AATGTATTTTCTTTTTTTAATTTTCTTTTATGTCCTCCAAACCAGTAATCCAAGCCATGCACACAATCAGCCCAGCAACTGTTAAGCAGACTATCATTCCTTCCCCTCCCCCGAGCACTTTGGGATGGACACCAAACTCCCACTGAAACTGTGTGGATTGGCTGCATTGTAACCTTCACACCATCTTGTCAAGAGCTGACTTCAAGAATACCAAAAAAAGTGCAGAGAATTGTCAATATCCTTTTCTGAGTTTATTATAGATGTAGGGAAAAGTACACGCTCTTTCTCTTCTTCATTTGTTTGCTGGATTTACTTTGTAATGCCATCTGTTATTGTGACACATAAACGCTTTCCACTGTTGATGAATTCAGTTCAGGGCAGGAAAACCGTTACTATGGTGTGATGGTGGCAGCAGCTTGGGATGAAAAAGTGGAAAACAAATCTCACTGCAGTACAACACCCACCATGATACCTCCTCACAATTCTAATTAAATCTGAGTTACTTATGTATACTCTGTGTGGCCAGAAGTAAGAAGTGATGTCATAAGCTTTTGAGCAGTCTATTTATGCATGCCTATCGCCCCACTGCCCAACTTTGGTCAACCGCATTACAGTTCAACTTGCCATGAACGCACATTTAACCTTGTGTGAAAGCTATGAACCTCCTCCTTACTTCTGGCTGAATGAAGTATATAGACCACAATACATGGCAACATGTTTGAATTACTATTTTTACAACACAGTACTGCTTTCCAGTGACTTACTCGCCGGCCTGAATAATGAGTGATTTCCTAGCTTTTGCGGAGCTATTGTGCATGCGTACCACGCAAACCGGACTTTGTGCGCTCATGATTACAACTGTGGCCATGTTGGTTTTTACTTCTGCGATTTGCACATTTAGCCTAGTGAGCTATGACGTCACTTCCTTAGTTCAGGCCGTACGAAGTATACGCCAAGTTACGTGTCTAGTCACAAGGCTGCACTGGCCACATGATTGCAAAGTAGCATGAAAAGTTTGCGTAAAATAGTTCCAAATAATGTTGTATTTAGTCAGAGATCAGATATTCAGTAGTACACTTAAACTCTTAATTAATCATAAATTTGGGCAACGAATGTTTTTAAAAATGAATTGTGTTTTAGACATGCCAATTTTTCTCTGAACAGAGGACTTTTAATGAACAGATTTTTATTGGATTATGGACGCCTTTTTCTTATGCTAGCTTAATGAGTCATCGTTTTTTGGTATGACAGTTTAACTCAAGTCTTTAGAGATGATACATACTCTTCAAATCAACCTTTTGTGGATGTCAAATTTTATCCTGAATAAAAGGCAAGGAGATTTTTCAATTTAAGATTTAGGATTACGCTCGCTGATTAATTGCCATTGTGGCTATCAGTTTGTGGCATGTCAACAAATTTCCATGTCAATGGTGATGAGTAAGATGTTTAACTCTGATGCGGAAACTCGTTCTTTGTTTGGAAACTGGCAAAGATTACATTTGTATAGATGATTTTGATGACACGCCTACCCAATTAATCCACGGAAAATTGAAACTATATAATAGGTTGATTGGTTTTAAATGATGATATTCTTAAAGGCACTATCAGTGATTTGAATCAATCAGATACCAAAAAAATCATCAAAAATCATATTTTTGCATGTCTGGGAACTATATTGGTATCCAAAATACCCTGCAAAGTGATATGACCAACGCAGCCTAATAAAGACAAAATAATGGGAGGGCCAAAATAAAATAAGCACGGTCTTGCAGATCACTACAACTAAGCACAACACCTTGATTTTTTTGTATTGTTATGATATACCATAATTCCAGATGTGTGTCTAATTAAATTTTTGTTGTTGCGGTCACCTCGAATCCAATGGCGCCAAATGCGCGTTTTTAGGCTCGGCGACAGTATTTTGAGGGTAACGTCATAACTGAGCCTCCAACACCTTGTCTTTGTGTCATAAATGGAAGAAATTTTTAATTATCTACATGATTATATCAACTTTTGTGGGTTTTATTGTTATCTACATACCGTTTTGGGTCAAAAAAGGCATATTTTTTTGCCATTTTTTTCAAAAATATGATGCGGACTAAAATACGTTCTCCCCCATGATATCAAAATTGTCTTCATAATTGGATCAAGACTTCTCAGGAATTTGGCCTTTATAATACATGCATTTTGTGTAAAAAGCACAGGATCATATAGCCACTTAAAAGTTATAGTGTCCCTAAGAATGATGTGTTTTAATCACAAAAACCCCATGTTTTTTCCATTCTCTAAACACTGAATAATGTATGTCATACCATATAAAATGCTATACGACAGTTTTTGTCTCCAAACTATAATAAATGTTTGATATTTCAGTTGCTGCAACTGGCCTTTTCCTGAATTCATTTTTTTTTGCGTAACCTCTAAAAAATCCAGATGGTGCGGCCAAGCATGCCGCTCTGCTTTGACAAAACATGTTATTTAAAGGATAAGGGTGGAAGAAAGCCTCCAATCAGCATGTGATTTGGTGTCATTTTTAAAGAATCAAATTTCTACCGGATTATACCAGCTTGATGTGGATGCGTCTTTAAGGTATATACATAATAATTATGCGCAAAAATGTGAGTTTTTGACGTTTTTTTTCCAAAAAGATAAGAAAAAAGACATTTTTCTACAACAATGAAAATTCCTTAACTCATGAGGTTAATTTATTACTTTGTAGTACTTTTGTCCCTATAAAAATGTGGGAAAAGACCAGCTCTAACAACATATTCTGTAAAAAGAGTTATATCGCCCAAGTAATGTGTCGCAACAATCAACCAAAAACACTTTTAGCACCTCTAAAGACCCCAAAAAGTAATGCAAGCATGTCTAAATACCCACATAGATTACAAACCATTAGTCTTTGCACGAAAACTAAATTTATAATAATCAACCGATTTGTTTTTTTCGTTTTTGTTAAGGTTTGTACTGATCTAGAAGTACATAATAGTATCCAAACTGGCACCAACACCCAAATGACCGTTTTCACTTTAAAAATGACTATTTGACATACTCTAATAGGAACTCTACTTACACTGCTTGTAGCCATGCGTCACTGCTAACAAGTTGTTCATTGCTCATTTTCAAAATATGCATTTGTCCACAAGCCGTGATAAAAACTATATTTTGAATTTGGCTACAATATTGGGCAATACATACATGATAAAGCATATTCAGTTTGGCCTTTATCTTAGTTTATGATATTGGTTCTTTCCCAAGTAGATGTAAGATCACTAGTCGTACTTAGTAGATATCATCTGTGTCCGACTCCTATACTGGAAGTTTCTTGAACATTTGAATGATCTGACTTCTTCTCAGAATAAATATCTGCATTGCTAGGCTGATTCTTGCACTCCTTCTTCGGACAAGTGCAAATCCCTGTACATTTCAGTCAATTTTCTTGCACCACATTGGTTTGGAAGTGTCAATCGGCATTTTAATCCCAAAACAACAATGCCTCCCCATAGAGCTCCTTAATCCCCTCCACATGATTCTCAAAGTTTTTGTTCCAATGGCTGTGACATTATGTAACATGTTCTAGATGCGTTTGAGGCAGAAATAGCACCATGTACTTGAAATTCATCCCAGTCCACAAGCATCTTGAGGCCAGACCATGACATCGTATCCGGAGAAAATATTATCCACAACTAATCAGGCCTTGGGTAACTGTTAAAAATGTTCATTAAAATAACAGGATGTGACCCTGGCAGCTGGGACTCACAACAGTTAAAACCACGTTTTTCTACAGTCATTTGCACGTTTTCGAAGTCCCTTTTTACATTATTTCACGTTTTGGTCCCGGCTAACGTCAAAAAGACGTTTTTTAAGATCATTTTTAACATTTTACTTGAAGTGAAGCAAAGTGGGGAATAGATTGTCTTTCATCGGTTCCTCCAATTGTACATTAACTCTGGAATTTCCGGCATTTCATCATACCCTGTTCTGCTATTTAATTCATAGCATCCCGCTTTTAATTCACGGGGATCCCGATTTGCAAATAGATCACATCTATCCATATCCTAACATACTTGTGATCTTCCCATTCTTGCAATTAAGTCTTTGTCAAAGACTCCTTGAACGTTCTGTCTCTTAGGGTTTTCTTAACACTCTAATGCACACAAAGGCAGCATTTTATAATACCTTCCACATGTATTGATCGAGGTCTCGATCACTTGAGCACAGTGTGTTAGCTGCTTGTCAAATCATTGTTTGGGGCTAGCAATCAGCGTGGTGAAGCTGCCTTCGACTGAATTCCATTCGGACTCGATCAGCCATTTTTTAGTGATATGTACTCTCTAAATGCAAAAGAGTGAATTTCACTTTTAGAGTGCATATACAGGGCCCACTCTGAAAAAGAGTGAAATTTCACACCTTTCAAAGAATACGTTTTGGCTCCCAAATTACTCCTTCATAATAAAACAAATGATTAAAATGAATAATTTTGTCAATATCAAGATAAAATTGGACCCCCCCAAAAGTGTTCTTTGAAAGATGTGAAAATTTCATCTTTTATGAGTGGGCCCTGGTTTTTGTAGTCAAGCTAAAAGAGTGAAATTCACTCTTTGCATTTAGAGAGTAGTTATCACAACGCATTCTGTTGCTGAATGCCTTGAGACCTTGTTTCATTATGATTTTATTTGCTCTGGTCGCAAGCCTCGGAAGAGTTGGCAAATGACATGTTAAATTCCCTATTAGAAGGAAAGGAACTGTCGCTCACCAATTTGTCACCCGATACTGCATGTTTCTGCAGATGAACCCGATCGACAAGACGAATTAGTAGATAATGCTGAACCCAGGGCTACTCCTGATGGTCAGCAGAATAGCAACCATGCACAGCTCAACTCGATAAATTGCCCCAAACTTGCACTATACGCCATTCGCCTTCAATGACCACGCATGGCAAAGAAGTGCTCAATTAAGAGAGGCGTGCATTTCCGATGCGATACACGGAGATCTTTCCAAATTGGCAGTCATTGCAATGTAATTATGTTTAACATCGATAAATTATCTTGAGTATTCACTCGGACCCTGCCCCTTTTTCACCACACAGATGGTGCCCTGCAAACATCAAAGTCTGTCCTTATCATGAGTTTGCATGGAGAATTGGTCAACACCGAGGAACACCAAGCCCCACAACTCTCAGTTGTTTTTTTGGATGCTTTGGCCATTATTTAGACTGTGAATTGTTACTAATTTATATGTGGGTGATTTTGGTGGAGACAAGAAATCGAATAAAAAAAGTTCCATCCATGGCACAGTCCACAGTGTGCGTTGGGTGTGTGATACTATACCCTACAATATCAATAAACACGAGCGTCCAGGATGAACAGTCGAAGAAGTTTTTCTCCACGATAATTGCCAGCCCAACCACAAGTTGATCAGTAGCCTCAATAAGTCGTAAGAGATGAAGGTTCAAGCATTCCCTTAGCAATTTCTTAAAGCGGACTCAGAATTTTGAAATATAATTATTTTTGTCATTAATTGAAACTAGTCCATGTGGAAGAAAAACAGTCATCTAAAATGCTTATTCTAAGTTTAGGCAGATACAGAAGTCATAACAAAGTTGGTATTTTTCTATATAAGGACTCAATCTGAAAAAACATTAGCTTTTTCAAATAGGGACAAGCATTATTTATATGCAAAACCTGATTTGGTTTGAAAATTGGAGGGCGCCTCCTCGAGAAATCTCTGAATCAGCCTTAATTGAATAGTGGAAAGAATTTGAAAAAGTATGCTAGGATTATAGATGGATGGATGAACAAACCTCGGAATTGCGTCTTGGGCAAATTCATGGAATGTACTTTTTCATTGCTGCCAAGTGTAAACTGTAACAATATTTAAACAGAAAGATGCTGCAAACACGCCATCCAATTCTCCACTTCTTTGGTCAACAACTCTAGAAGAGGCGACGGGTCGATCTCCTGGCATCTCCATCAGTAATGACATGGCATGGTTCCCTGTGATTACCAAAATGGCTAAAACCTGCCAGTCAGTGAAAGGATTCCTCCGTCGAGCTGCACCCTATCTTGAGACGACTGAATCTGGCTTTTATGTATCAATATCCATGGTTCGATCCACATGGAATATGCAAGTTCTGCATGGTGTGGAGCAACACCCACTTCACTATCCAAATTAGATGCAATCCGGATACGTGCCATTTCCATCATTGGTATCCCCGACAGTGAGCTCGCCACTCATCACATCCAACCACTTGGTCATCGCAGGGCAGTTGGAATTGTCACTCTTTTCCACCACATGTTTTATGGACAAGCACCAGATCTCCTCAGCCAGCTGCTACCTGAGCTGCTTTCAGTTGATCCTCGCCTTAGGCGCTCAGTCAGGTCGCATGACCTTGTTGTGGAAGTCCCAAGGTCCAACTTGGCCTCCCACAGAAGATCATTTCTCCCATTCTCTGTAGGCTTATGGAATGCCCTTCCTGCTCATGTAGCATCAAACCAGGACTTGCAGAGTTTCAAAAGGGAGGTTAATCGCTATCTTGGCGCCAATACGTCAGCGTTACTAATTAGATAACTGCTGTTAATGCCTAAATTAGCCTTGACATAAAAAAATGTGTGACGTGTCTTATTTGCAACATTGGTATCCACATGCTATGAATTTACACCAAGCAATTCCAGAGTTAATCTATAAGTTGGAGGAAATTGCATGATCGAAGACTAATCCTGCATGCACACTATGCTTCACTTTTGGTACACCAGCCGGTTGTTGTCGTAATACCCGGATGCAAAATTATTTTCCGTAGTTAACTTGTAATCTATTCAAGCGCCTCCTGGATACCAATGCCAAAGGTATTGGCATCAGCTGCTTGTGGACTGGTGTGGATTTCTGACAGGAACTGCATCTAGAACATGTTACATCAATGTCACAGGCTTTGGAACAAAACTTGGAGAATCAGCATCTGATTGTCTTATAATAGGAGCTCATTCACTTACAGGCTGTATGTTTGCTTTCAAGGGCAGAGAGAAAGGTATTGTATTGTGACTACTAGAAAATGATACCACATTCTCTGAAGCCTTCGTATGCCTTTTATGCAGGGTCCAAGAAGTTAATCCACCCTCTACTTACAGGGTCAGTGAACTTCAGTCCACCGTGTTTAGTTCTGGAAGATTTGATCCAGCCAAACTTCTTCCTTGCCAGAGTGCCTTACGTAAAAAAGTACTGAGGGCCAACTACCAAGCGTACATCATAATAGGCACTGTATCACTCGAGCACAAGACCTTCCATCTCCACACGGCCATGGATGGATTGTAACAGCTCCAAGTGAAATTCAAATTGATTGGATAGATGTACTGCCAGCACCATCTGTTGTTTTGGAACCGGGGGACTCACATATGAAATTGATAGGGAGTAAGACCGCGTTCCAAACCCAGGGGCTTTCTCTGACAGGACGAAAAAAATAGGGTCTTGGGAACAGACCATGAACATTGCTTTTAAAATAGGGGTTTTCTGAGTGGACGATTTTTTGCAAAATTTTCCAAAAAATGGGGTCTTGGTGAGATTTTGGCAAAATTTTCTAAAAAAATAATTCTTGGGTGAAAATTTTCAAATTTCCCCCTAATAGGGTCTTTGGGGGGCGACAGTGGTATCATTTTCAAAAAACATATAGGGGTCTTTGGTGAAATTTTAAAAGTTTCGGTTTTACGTTGGGTGACAACGATGCTAAAAAAAAGGGAGTCTTATACAGCCTAAATACGTGTTCACTTCCCAAGATTGGGAGTCCCCCCAACCGGGATTTGGGGATGACATCTGTGTGTGGGCTGCAACGCCGATTGAACTTCCAAATAATGTGGGTGCAAGAAAAAACGGAATGAAATTTACAGGGATTTGCACTTGTCCGAAGGAGTGCAAGAACCAGTCCATTAATGCAGATATTTATAAGCTATAGTATTCTTGGGCATATAGTTGGAAGAACAATACAGCGCTGAGACAAGGCAAAATGACTGGTTTCATCAATCGTGTGGTATATTTGCCTAAGCTCAGACACAATGTAACTACTTCAAAATATAATTTCACTCCAACACTTTTGGCAATTACATCTTTGAAATGGACAACTTGCGCGGTTGAACACTATGCCCGCAGTATGCTACACGCAGTTTTGCTTAAGTAGAGGTTCTATGTAAAATATTATAAAGTGTTAAATAAAACATCAATTACAAATTTGAGATTTGCTGGTAAAAATGACATAACACATATGATTAGGTTTTCTTTCAATTTATCCTTAATAATGTTAATAATGTAATTGGTGTCAAAACAGCGGCCACTTTGGCCGCCTCTTGGATTTGAGGTCCCCGCAAAAAATGAACATTAAGCCATTGCAGCAACTGAAATCAAAAACATTTTTTTACTATATTAGTTAGTCTCAAAACTGTCATATTGCCTATTATATTGGTATTTACACACATTTGTTCATGTTTTTTAGAGAAATGTCAAAAATTCTGTTTTTTTTGTGATTAAAACCCCATTCATTCCTTAACAACTATAACTTTTAATTAAACTGGCTATGATCTTGTGCTTTTTCAACCCAAAATGCATATTATATGGGGGAAATTCCGGAGAAGTCTTGATCCAATTATAAAGAACAATTTTGATATATGGGGGAGAACATATTTCCGACCACATCATTTTTTTTGAAAAAATGGCAAAAAATATGCCTTTTTGGGCCCCAAAACGGTGTGTAAATAACAATGAAACCCAACACAAGTGAATATCAACCTTCATGTAGATAATAAATTATCTTCATACTAACACCAAGACAAGGTGATTGGGAGGCTCACATGGACATTACCCTCAAACTGTCGTTAGCCAAAACGGCGGTTATTTTGGCCGCCATCTTTGGGATTTCGAGGTGACCGCAACTAAATTTAATTATATTAGCACAACGGTCACCTCTGAAATTATATTGTGTTTATCATAAAAACTACCAAAAATCAAGGTGTGGCTTATTTTGTAGTGATCTGGCAAGGTACTCAAAAACTAAGCATGATATTTGGAATTTGGGCCCTTCGCCTTACAAACGGTTATTTTAGTCCTAGATGTCCGAACGGACACTTTCTACAACATGTACATTGAATGGAGATTTGTTATTGAACACTGACACGGCCCGTTTATCTTCTTCCTTCTGTTAACTCTTCAGTTTGTAAAAATTACTATGAGAATTCTACAGAATTATCCTTCCTTTAAACTATTCCTGCAATTTCAATATTTTCACTGCTGTTGGATAATCTCTGATAGGTCCTTTAACCACAAACCTGTCCTTGTATATTGTTTAATATTTCCTAAATTGCTCTTGACATCTTATTTTTCATTAACAACTAAAAAAGGACTAGTGTGCTCTTAGCTTTTATAAGATTAATTAATATGGGTATTGTGTATAATTTAGTGTGACAGATTTCCAAAAATAATTGTTCCAATTGTATTAAGTTGTTCTAGTTCAAAGTGCAGCATACATTTTTACAGCATGAAATTGTTTAATGAATGTCAAATAACATTATATGGAAAATGGTTATTGATTTCAAATTAATGTTGCTTCCTGATACATAAACAACAAATAAACAAATATATGCATGTGAAAATTGACAACATTTTGTTGAAAAGCTATCCTAAACTAATCGGTGCCAATTACAGTCATAAGCATTTTCGAAACAAAGAGGCTTTTTAAAATATAATCCTCATAAGCTCTATATCAGTCCTAATTACCGTGGTCAGTTATCCAAGAGTCAATGATGGATGAAAGCACAGAATAGCCTACAGCAAACAAAACCAACTGACTCATAAAATAATCTTAATACATTATATCCTACAACTTTCAAAGCTTTCCTATATATTTTTAATTCAACCTTTTTATGGAAATCTGAAATGACAGTTTTAAGGGCAGATAAAGGTCTAACCATGGGCAATTTGGATTTGGTTAGATTTAGAATTTATCACTTGATGAACAAAACAAGTTAATGATCCTTCTGCACACAATGTTCAGGACTAACATACAGCATGTTTTTTATTGAAGCAAAAAGGCAGCTAATATGCTGGTCAACAGATTGTTTTCTCTCGCTCCTTCCTGATATTTCTATCTTTACTTTTCTCCCATTTTTGCTATCCTTTTTACTGATTTCCTGGTCAGAGTAGTCTGGGGTAATATGTCCCCTTCCCCCACCTGTTACACTTCAGGAAACTTCCCTCATTCTGGATGAATGTCCAAGCCTTTGAGAACCAGAAGTTGCATGACACATTCATATAAAACACCATTTAAAAACAAACAAGACTCATCATACTAGCCCATAATTATAAGTCACATCGCAGGATATCATATTTATATATAAAACACCAATGGTTATTTATTTTAATTTTAAGTTCTAAATAACAAATAGAAACAATACACAGATGAGACCATGATGCATTGCAATTTATTTGTTAAATATTGACCTTTTGATGGAAAGTATGGTAATGAGGTCAGTATCATGAGTATGATCCTGCATTTATCCAGTATGTGGGGCATTAAACTTTGTCTGGCCAAAAGGAGTGATATCATAAATGTGCGCATAAACTTTTATGTCCAAAAATCAACAGAGTACTTCAACTCAAATTCAAGGATTTTAGTGTAATTAGTCTTTCAGACTAATACTGATAGTAGTACAAACAGCCAAACAGCAGAAAATAAATTTTTTCTGGTATAAGAGTCATACTGAAATCTTGGGCATATCAGACAAGTTATTATCAGGGTTTACAATATTACATTTACAACATTACCTTTCCCTGCCTGCCTTTCTAGCAGTTATAACATTTATTATGGATCGGTTGTGTAGTATCGTATAGATCTTATCAGGTTATAAGTATCTTGATTTTGTTGGTATCATGAAGTTGGACCACAGGCTGCAGTGCTTGGACCCTGAAAGTGTAGTGAATGGGGATGCCCTGTCAATACTGTTTTCTGTAGAGCTGAGGCCACTTTTATCTTTTGGTGGGTTCCACTGCCTCATAATTAAGGTATTATTTAAAAGTGGAAAAAGTCTCATTTACTGACAAATCTAATTTAAAATCTGTTGATGATTTGTATCTTTATGAGGACGGGAATAGTCACAATGGGTTTCTGTGACCACCATTGAATACCGGTTTCCCACTTCAGATATTCTTTTGATGAATCTAAAATGCCGGAATCACCAGACGCACTCTACCCGAACCCACATGACCAATTCTTACATCATTTACAAATGTTGTAGCACATTTATTCCATGTGAAAGCTTGTCTAAAACAATGTATTTCATAACGCCTTTTTGAGTCGGAAAATTTTCATACTGAAGGTACGATTTGGGTGATTGAAATTCAGTTTGTTTGCTGATTACAAGCACATTTATGTGCTATGGTTAGTGATTGTCCTACGTGACAGGTGATTGTATGACATTCCTTGACTGTACACATTAGCCTATTTGGTTCCGGAAACATTCGCTTCACAGCCGGCAAAACACATTTCCTGTTGATCGGTACAGTCATCGCGCACGACTACGGATTACTCGTGGGATGCTCTGCCTTCAACCAACCCCAGGTATGATTTGACGTAACGACCCCATTTTTAAATGCCAATTAAGATAATCTTATTTAAACTTACAGTTGGTGATAGGCTTGTGCTTCCTTGTTTCATCTTAACCAGGATTTCCTTTTCAAACAAAGAAATCTCAAGTTGTTACTTCTTTTGCAGTAAATACCATTACTTGATATTGAGCACGTATGATTCCTGGTCATAAAAGAAATGAGGGTGAAGTGGAAATTGAATATAAACCATTCTTTGATTTTGTGCCATTGTGTAAGAGGGGCAAACTTCATACGGTATCTGTACCCATTGTTATTTGGCCCGATTTGTTGCCCTTCCTTAATCACAGATCGGGGCTATTGTTTCTTGTATCATCTTCGGAATTTCCATCATATATGATTCAGTTTATTGAAACAATTAAAACTGCTTATAATTCAATGAGCTGTGTGGTTAGTTGCGTGATTCATCAATTAAGCGATTCGAACTATTTATTACTAAATTGATTTATAGTAACTTTATCTTCCTTCCCCCAGGAAGAATGAAACACATTAACATTTACAGTGTTTTTAACATTGTCTGTAGTAATCCATTGATAGTCTTAGGCTGGTATTCTGAAAGGGATTCTAACGTGAGACCAGGGTTAAACCAGGGTTAGTCCAACATTAAGACCTTTTTCCTTTAAAATACTGTGTAATTAAATGTCATGGTGAGAAATTTCCTCATGGAAGGACCATTTTGGCCCATGCAGACGAATTTTCTCCCTGTTACAGCACATTTTTAGAGTATGTTGGAAGGAAGGAAAAAGGTCCACCGTGTAAGACTAACCCTGTTTAAACCTGGGTTCTAAAGTTAAGCTCCCTTTCAAATACCAGACTGTACTGCAATCCAACCCAAGTCCATGAAAAACCAAACAAAAACCAAAAATAACCCCTTTTTTTGGGAATAACCTGAGAAGACCTGTCTTCATAAAATCTTATTCCCCTGCAACATTGTGTCCATATAGTCACATTATAAGGATTCCTGCATTAAATTGCCTTACTGAAGGTCGGTCATGTGATCAACTTCCTCACTTGCGTTATATTTGACACTTCAGCCAAGATTCATCTTGCTTTTGTCTGAAAAACGTAGAAGGCTTTTCCGTATAGTTGCTTAAGAGTGTCAAACTAAAAGTGGGCATTGGGAAGTGAACCTTAATGATTTTTTGCAAGTGTCTTATCAAACACCCCTGGGAATACGCATTACCACATTTTACAGTTAATGCTACTACTTATCCTCGTGTTATTTTTCTAGCCTTGGCTGTAATCAAGTGTATTAAGTACTTATAATTCTTAATAGTCAATTGTAGGCTTAATAGGCCAACATTCAGGATTCACAGGATATATCTTGCCATCTTTGCCACGTCTTCAATCTTTTTTCAAACTCTGCCAAATTTCTTGAAAGTAATATGCAGATCTTATCAGAGAGATATTAGGAAGTGTGTAATTACATTCACATTTTAGTCATTGCAATAGTAAGTTACTATTCCAAAGCACACCTAACATTTTAATGGGATTTAGAGCTATGCAGGTCTATGATTAAAGGGGTACTACCCAATCCTCAGCCTTGACCCCACCTTTCACACCATCAAACCTGAGATATTGGTATCATTAGAAACCTTTTTTTTTCCTCCTCTCATGTGCAAAATATTTTGACTGACTTTCCCATTATGCTGCTACAGGCTAAAATGTGGTTTGTTTACGGTTACAGGAAATAGTTTGTACAGTACTTTGTGGGCGATTATAAAGCACACAATTACTTCTCACTTGAAAATGGTATGTCGGATTCAAATGGAATTTTTGAAATTAAAGTATGTTGGTAATGGCCCTACGAAAAAAATATCTTGCAATCGAGTGGGGCCCTTTAAGGGCCATAATGCAATATTGACAAGACAGACAAAATTGCAACTTGCGTTTCCTGCTTAGCATAAGATATTTATGGATGTATTTTTTCCATTGTGAGATGTGAAGAACCACTGGCTCAAGATTCATATGGGGTGTACACAGGTTGACTTATAATAACCACTATGTGACCAAAGACTCCATTTTTTTTAAATCTATAAAACATGATTTCTTCTGCAAATAAGGGGCTACAACCACTACACTTGCTCCAAAGAATCACTGGCCCAAGACCAAAGACCTTTTATTGTAATCTAGATGGGAGGATTCTATGCACTTTATTTTCATAGCTTTGGACACCACCATATTTGTATCATAGCTTTGGACACCACCATCGTTGTATCTGGGAATGACTTATGAATATAAGCATATGCATATGTACATTTGTTTTTTTAGATTCATTGCTAAGGCAAAGTCAACAAGGGTCACCCCAGACTTTTTGTTTGGTCAATCTTTTAAGTGACTTAGTTTCTGCAAAATGATTGCAGAAAAATCGGCCAGATCAAACTTCACCAAGCACTGGGTCAAGTGCCAGATTGATGTTCGTGTTTAGTCTCTCATGCAAATATGCAAGATACGCAGAGCTATTTTTTTACATCCGTTGCTGCGTGTAACCGAAATTTTTGTTGGCAACACTGAATGCAGCGAAGAATAAGTGAATTTTTCTCAAGCGGAGTTGCTTTGTTGCAGCTGCATCCCATTGTTCACCATTGCTTGCTGCTTTTCTGTATTAAGGATGATGGGTGCTTTGTTTTTCTTTCTGCTTTTATCCTGGTTGTGGCATTATGTGTTGAAAGTAATTGTTCATGTAGGATATATTGGTCATCTTTGATTTTTTTTTTTAAATCAGCCCACCAATCCTTTGGGGCTGTGGGACAATATGGGTGTTTGTATTGGTACATTTGGGTTTTTTTTTTTTTAGGTATAAGTTTTTGTTTTTTTTGTGGGCTGCCAGCATATCTGGCAGGACCACTTTGTAATCTACTTTACACTGTTATGCATGTGTATGTGTGTATGTGTGTATGTATGTGTCACTAAAATGTTAATTTAAAAAAAAATTGACCTCAAGTGAAAAAATGAAGTTCAATTGGACCCAAACTTGTGTCATAAGTGCACCATGGGATCCCTCATATGTTAATGAGGTCAAAGGTCACATGCCAAGGTCAAAGGACATGTGAGGTCAAGTTGCAAAATAGGCTAAAAATGTAAAATTGACCTCCATTGAAAAGTAAGATGGGCTGGGCGGCAACAGCTTATATTCTTTGAATATAGCGAGCGTAAAAGCCGAGAACTGCAAAATTCTAGTTTCTAATTAATTTGCTCAGATAACCAACTATATGCCATTTAGGCCCTCCAAATATATCAAGATGATCGGTAAACTGAAGGGACTGGTTTATGATTTGCTACTGTTCCTTGCAGATGTGACTCAGACTACCCATTGGAGTCGTTATTGTGTTTAGATACAAAGGTGTGTTTTATTAAGTTAAGTTGTGGATTTGCTACCCTTCCTGTCACATAGTTGTAG
>JAMKCH010035937.1:0-14426 GCA_023653785.1 Ophioderma brevispina
TCAACATCGGTGGATGAAAAAAATTTTAAGGTCATTTCAAGGTCATGTGAGGTCATTAAGGTCAAATCAATAAATATGTAGTAGGAGGATGAAAGTGGGGGTGTAGTCAACAGTCAGTACCAAATATTTTTAAGGTCATTTCAAGGTCATGTGGGGTCATCCAAGGTCAATCCTTGCACTGGTTGTATGGTCATGCAACCTAGTGAATGTGGTCAATTAAAATGACGAAATGTTAAAGGTCATTAAGGGTCATGGCGGGTCATTTAAGGTCAAATCTTGCACACACGCATATAGCATTAGCACGAATTAAAGCACCACAACGCATATACACATAGCACCCCTACAGCACTAGCACCTAAATACTAAATTTCCAACTTACATAGCCCACAATAACACGGCACTTTTACAGCTTTCAAAATCCACTAGGCGTAAAATGCCCAAATATTACATCTTAAAAGGATTTGCGAAATTGGAATTTTGAATTGGGCTACCTAGAGGCTTTTTTAGAGAGTATAGGCTTGTTAAATCGGCTCAAATGGCGGGTTCGCGAGGAAGGCTTGTCCCCAGAACCCCCCCTTAATTGACTATTACTGGAATCAAATCTTAGACGCGTAGCCCGCGCCATCGACATGAGTATTTGAGCCGAGCATGCACGCCACAAAAATACAATAGACCTCTGTTGTATTGGCCAATCGCGCAAACGTATTACGTTAATAGGATTCCGGTATAGGTCAAGTACAGCTGTGCATACGCAGTCAAGGCACATAATTTTAGGGATGCGGCTCTGAGTGGATCCAGACATAATAGGGACAATGCCAAGTGGCATCCTGAGATGAGCGAAGGCCTTCCCTTTGTGGTACATAGGTAGTAAAACACTCTGATAGGTATATTGGGGACAGATATTTGGGATTGTAATATATCCAAGGGGCAACCCAGTTGACAAAGATGTTAACGGAGGTGAAGATAAATGATGGCGGGGCAACCTGAAAAAAACTATGCGGGAGTTCCGATTTGGAGGGCAGTTAGCCGAGCAACATCCTTGCTTTTACAGCTGGAGCGGAGTGCATTTCCATATGACTCCATTCTGTTTGCCACTTTAGTTACACACATTTGAACCTTTTGCCCCTTTTGTGGAATTGGCGGTGGCAATACCCCTCACTGTGTACACTTGTTGTCTGTTGTTACCCTCCAAAACAATGTTATAGATGGTACAAACTCTAATACATCTTGGAATCCTTATGACTAGCAGGCAATATGGAAGCTTTTCAAAACAGGTTGGAGCATTTTAAAAGGCTGACCCTTAAATTTGCCCAGATTGAAAAAGTAACACCACAATTTGAGGCCTGCATGAAATTTCTAGGGAACTCCAAAATGATTAAAAAGATATGAGCTTTAGAAGTGAATGTCAAGGACGTTATGAGAATGAACAAGCATGTTTTTGCGACAACATTCATTAAAAGGCTTTCTAAGTAGCAACCTCAAACTTCATGGTTCCTGTTTAAAATGTAACCACAGCAACATAGTATCTAACTTTGAATACAAGTAAGGGGATAACACTTTACTATAGTAAAGAAAACACACCAAAAGGAATGACGATTACATTGTGGAAAGCATGGATGTTACACATGTTGAATTTGCAACACTTACTCATCCTAATTGTAATTTGAGTTTGTGCTTATAGTGCAGCTCATATTGATTAATTAGAGCAAAATTAATTCTAGAAAGTCCAGTTACTTAACAATAATATATCTCTAGGAAATGCTTCATGACGTTACAAAGGGGGACATCACTGTGGAATTGTCCCACTCAGAAATGCTGTATAGGCAGGTAGTGCTCAAGGGGTTTTCAAGTGAAAAGCAATCGCACAAAATGCACCATACAAATTTGAGTAATTTTTAGAGGCGTTCGCAGCAGTGACACTGTTTTTTGTGGTAATCTGACATGTGCATCAGAGATGTAAATTTCCTATTTTTTGTCATAAATTAAAAAAGACCAGAATGCAAAAAACCAAAGCATTTTTTTTTTCAATTTTGCGATAAAGGTGTTTAAATGATAAAGGTAGAACTGCATAAAAAAAATCAAGTTTTAAGTCAATATTTTAGAGAAAAGGGGGCTCTGCCTATAAAATCACGTAGAATATGTTCTCCAGAGCTTACCAGATTCTACTGCTAAAATTTGGCCCTGCCATTGATTCAAAGTTGGATTTCAGGAAATGGGACTACTCCTATGTTACATCTCGGTGCATGTGTGTGAATGTGTGTGTGTGGGCTGCGGGTCAAGGGCATATCGGGGACTTTATTCCAGAGTAAAATGTTTAAGTTAATGTCGAAATGGTACGAACCTAAATCGTGCATCACAAAATTTGTTATTACTTGCTTTAGATAAAAATTAATCTGTCAGTAGTATTACCAGTGACACTCTTGCAATTTTTGAGGCCTGTTGTTTGGATAATTGCCTCAATGGACCGAAATTATTGTACTTTTAACTTAATGTGTAATAACCACATTTTGATTATGGTATGTTTTTGTCCTAACAGGTGTAAAAATAGTGAAGCAATACCACGACAAGTTTAGTATTATGCAGTGCACGAGTGCCTATCCACTAGAACCAGAAGACGTCAACCTACGTTGATACAGGTAAAAAGTGATACATGTTCATATCGAGGGTTGACAATCAGAAGGAAGTAACTCAGCACTGAAAAGAAATATTATAATTCTGCTGTAATACGCTTGAGAAATGTGATGTGTAATATTTCTACTAAGCAATCTATTAATTACTTCAACGTAAGCCATCCAAAAAGCTCATTATGGTCACTGTAAGCAAACTATTAGAGAAAGAACAATTTTTAATTAGGAACAGCCGAATTAAAGAAGTTCTTTAGTATTTCTTTCAGTTGCTGAGTTACGTCCTTCTGTGTGTCAACCTCGATATAGAAGTCCCAAGTATGCAAAGAGGTAATATTGCAATTGCTTCCGTTCATGCTGTGGATATGTGCAGGTAGTGCTTGACGGAAAAATGGGAATACTTCATTTGCAACTTTGTGACTTCTATATGAAACCCCTCAGAAAAAAACAATAAGAGGACATGCAATAGTAATTTTTTTGAGATTTTTACACGATTACATTGGATTAGCTTGCCAAAAACTATTAACTGTGAATGTTAAAGCTCAAACTTCTCTTGTGTCGCCTAAGAAGGAATCTTGTCATAAGAATTTATACTATTGGAGGCTTTGAGGGTGATATGAAAATATACCGCACGAGTCATGAAAAAAAGCCATCCAATATTCTTATTTTATAAATAGAAGCTGATTACCTCGACATAGGGAAGTCTCATCGTTTGGCAGACACTCCAAAATTCCAAAATGTTAAAAACACAACAGGAAACAGTTCCAAATAAATTCCTCAAAAGTACAACTGTAAGTAACACGAATTCAAGTCCAAAATCAGGAAACAGTTTTCGATTTTCAAACAGAAATGCTATAAATGTCAAGTTCAAATATAAAGGTCCGAAATTCTATGTACATGTCAACTCTTTTCTTACTGTGATTTTGAATTGTAGTTGATGGTAACGTTGCAATGTTCAGGACAATAGGGGCTCTTGCAAGGTCTGCATCATATTCTTGCTACGCATGTTCACTGAAGACATAGGCCTATAGGCCTATCTCCCAATTAAGACATACTTTCTGCCTGAGCTTCCAAATCTGTTTGGTTTTGCATCATGTCCATGATATGGGGTTCACGTGAGCTAACTTTTAGGAATCGATGAATAGGCTCGGGACGGCTTGTTGTGGTGGCGTCTTGCGCCATTTGTAGACGGTCATGCTCTCTGGCAGCGTGTCAGGTACATGGCCAATGGAGGCAGAAATGGCATTTGACATACCTTGTTCTGAGTCACTCCACACGGCCGACGATGGTGATACTGCCTTCATTGGGGCCGATTCACTGCAAATATCACGGGTTGGTGAACCCACTGACGGTCCAAGAGAGAAATAAATGTAGACCTCAAGCAGTCGATTTGTGTTTAGACTTTGGACAGTCCAGCTTCTTAGATATTATACTCATCATCTTTCCAGCGAGTCTGGCCGACAGGCGAGTTCTTGCACCATGGCGTTTCGTTCATCTTCTGGAACCTAACCCCTTGCGTATGAAACAAGGCATCACAATCGGGTTGAGCTTTGAAAGATATTTTTCAAAAGAAGCCACAGGACATCCCACAGTCCTGTTGCGTACATTCTTGCGCCATCAACTGGAATTGGTGTTGTCCTCTCTCACCTTTTGAGTCATTTATCCCTTTGCTGGTATACATTTCATCCCATCTGAATCAATGCCTACTGAGAAGTGATCCTTCCTCATCAACTTGCGCAAGTTTTCCCGGCCTCTACGGCAATGTTATAGCATATTCCAACCACACTTTGCGTTGCAATCCGTATGGAGTGATGTCCATGAGAATGCCCGAGAGTAAAAGGACCGATCACGGTCGTTTTCGTCTATTTTGTCGCTGTGGTGGACTAGTCGCCCTTTCCAATGGACTTCAACTTGACCAAGGCAGCTTGTGATGCTATATTTCTTCAGCAAATTCACTATCTTGAATGATGTCTACTACCAGTTTTCCCCGTTATCCTTGAGATATCTGCAAATACTGGCACGGATACTATTCATCGAAGCAGTTTTGTAGTAGTTGCCATCACACTTTCTGAGTCCCACATAAAAACTGCGAAAGAACTGCCTTCAGTTCCGACTTACTCAAGGTTTCAAAATCCTGCGACAGTTGTTTTTTGCTAAGAAACCGTCTTAGAATGTTTACTGTCTTTTTTAGTGCTCGACGGATTGCATCGCTATCTTTATTTTGCAAGATTTTCTTTTCTTTCTTCGTATTCCCTTCCTCGTCTAAAGTGCGAACCCGCGGTGTTGTTTTTTGTTTGTCTGTGGCGGACCCATTTCCCTGATGTTTAATAGTTGGCAATTCCCCGCTTCGATGCCGGGAGCAACCGCTCAGCAGTATATTTGACTCATTTGTCTTTCGTGCGAGCGCTTATAGTGGAACGCCGTAATCTCAGTATTGAATAAGCTACCATAATTAACCAGGTAACAAAACTAAGCGCACAGTATCAAAACTAATCTGTCAATAATTTTTAGAATACTGTTCAGTAATAAAAACGCGTATAGATGGAAGCTTCATATTATATAATAATAATTAATAGTTGATCAGACATAATCGAATGACCTAGAAACGCTTTTTCAAATATGGAGTAGAACCAGGAATAAGCACCATGTATTCATATTCATATTCTTCATATTATTTATTCTCCATCACATTATTTATATACAGGTACTGGACATAGAAACATGATAAATATTATAATATTAAAAGTACAAATTTAACAAATTTTTAAATATTTGAAGAATTTAGCAACCTGACGACCACTGCAAAAAAACTCAGAGCGTGTAAACCTCAATGCCCCTCATTCAGTGGGAAAAACATGGCAAAGTATGGATGTTAACATAGCCTGCCTACAAAGGTAAATTATGAGAAATGGTAATGGTAGAGCCATTTATCAAGAACATGAAAAATAAACTTCAGTGGGTAATCGATATGAGGCATCTTAAAGCATATAAAGTAACAAGACAGGGAGACAACAAAGACAGACCGACAGACAGACTAGTACAAGGAGGGGAGATATGACAGCAATATAAAAGGGAAACAGGACAAGCGTTACAGAATACATACACAAAAGATCACCAACTCCATCTACATGTCTGAACTGAGAAGAACCCGTTTGAAATGTTTTTTAAATGATGAGAGTGAGGTGCTATTTTTTAAAGTGACATCTAAGAGCCGTTACCAAAATAAGTGCTCCTTGGGTTTTAAATGGTCTTCTCTGCAGTTTGTGTTGGTAGGGGATAATTTAAGGTCCGAAGCATAACGAGTGTTGTATGAATTGATCTGATCATTCTTTTGAAGCAAACTGGGTTTAAGGTAGGGCCTGAAGGAAGATTAATTGTGTGGAATTTAGACCTGAAAGTACCAAGTCGGAAAGATAAATCAGAAATTTTACGATGTTCATTGAGTGGATAATTGGTCTGTGTGTGCCAACCATAGGAAGAATTAGTAACAAGTGCGAATTGCCCTTTTTTGTAAAAGGAATAGGGTGTTGAGAATGTGTATTTATTTTTGTCTTCCCAGGCAATTGCACATAATTTAATAAGGGGAAAACAGTATTGTCTAGGGTACGAAGAGAATCTAGGGGAAGATAGGACGGACTTTCGTCATTAATGCCATTAGATTTTAGAAAATAATTTTTGAGATATGGGCAGTGTGTGGAGTGCCAAGAAAGGTTGTTATCAATAAGTACGCCAAGAAACTTAGTGGTGTTTACCTCACTGATGTTGTTATTGTTCGATTGTGTATTTTTAGATTAGTATCTGGTCTTGTACTATGTTTGTTTTTGAGATCATGAAATTTGTTTTAGCTATATTTAGAGACTTATTATGTTTGAACCAATTGGAAATAATGGAAGTTCGTTATTAACCGGGTTTGCCGAGTATATCGATGTCTTCATGTGAAAAAAGAATGTTAGTGTCATCCGCAAATAATAATATAGTGATGAAGGCTGGAACAAAGAGGAATATCATTTGATGACAGTAAGAAAGAGAAGCGGCCCGTATCTGGGCCTTGCGGTACACCACAGAATATGTAGAGGGGCGAGAGGATTTACCATTATATGTCACAATGTTTTCTATCAATAATAAGTGGCTATATCCAACGATTTCAGACCCCTTATACCATAATGGCTTATTTACAAGGATGGAGTGGTTGAATGTATCACAAAGACCCCTTGGCTTAAATCAAAGAAAAGATACCATGAATGAAGTTTGTTTATCCCAAGTCTCGTTAATCCTTTGGTGTAGAGAAAGCAATTTTGGCCAATCGGTGGTTCCTCTTGGGGCGGAATCGCAAACTGGTGGCACAAGAATGTTATGCTTGGAAATCAAAATGATCGAATTCTGTTTTATACATAATCCTTTCCCA
The DNA here is from genome assembly GCA_023653785.1 of Ophioderma brevispina. Taxonomy (NCBI): domain Eukaryota; kingdom Metazoa; phylum Echinodermata; class Ophiuroidea; order Amphilepidida; family Ophiodermatidae; genus Ophioderma; species Ophioderma brevispina. The sequence continues at coordinate 7,030 of JAMKCH010035937.1, forward strand.
GACCTTGCGCAAGGAGTTGGCAGTATGAAATAGGCCCTATAGTTTTTGTAAATAAGTGGGAGTCCACCGGCCTTTGATACAGTATGACCTTAGCGATTTTGAGTTGAAGGGATAACACCAGTTGATAAAGAGCGATTGAAAATAATGTACAAGATATTAATTTATTTCAGGTAACACAGCCTTAAGGATATTAGCGCTGATAATCAATCATGACGGTGGTGGTGCTTGTTTTTAATTTCATTACAAGTTTATCAATCTCATCTGTGATGAGTTTGGGTTTAAGAAAAACCCTACTGTTGATGATTGGTAAAGAAAAATACTACTTGTTGTGTTGATAGGCTTAACAGGGGGTGAAAATTTAGGATCAGGTGGTGGTATTTATTCGCAAAGAAATCCAATATTTGTTAAGAATTCAATTGAAGTGGGAGGCCATAGCACGGGTCAGTTACCTTCTTATCATCTTTGTCAAGGAAAAAAAATCGGAAGTTTTTGCTAGTTTTTATTCCTTCCAAGAAGGTTGTTTATGGTTCCCCACATTTTTTTTTTTCATATTATGTTTGTGAGATTCAATTTCAGAGGAAATGTGTGACTTTTTTGAGGACCGGAGTTATAACTGGTTAAGTAATTTTCTATATTTAGTGTAAGTGATCCGATTAGCCCCATTTGGTTGTTTACAACAACGCTTTCTATATAAGTTATCTTTAGTTTGTATTGATTTAATTAGACTTTTGTGACCAAGGCTTTTTGGTATTAACGTTTTAGAGATATCTAGTCTTAACAATTGTGCAATGGATATTGAGGAGACTGGTGAATTTATCAATCAATGTTTTGTAAGCAGATTCGGATCGTCAATCATGTTGTACGAAATCCCACTTAACTATGGAGAGGGCATTCTTGAGAGCCTTTATGTTATCTGATTTTAATTGCCTGCGTTCGATAGATTGAGGATGAGATTTGGTTTGATGTAGGTGATACGGAGGTGAACGAAAATATCGGAAATATCTGAATACAGTCGGTAAAAAAATAAAACAAATGACACCAGATTTGATCACCTGTAAGATATCATTACAGAAAATGTTTTGGTCAGTAATCATTTTTCTAGTAGGTGCCTATTACTGCAAGGAAGAATGGTTTGAATAAATCACGTTGATGAGTTGTTTGACTTTGGGCCTACTATCACATTCAAGAGTCAGATTATAAAGTCGCCCATGATGTAGCATTGCTTTGTTGCGGGGCATGGGTGATACCGTGCTCATGTTTTTTTCCAGTTGAGAACAAGTCCATCAAAAACAGGGAGCTCGTGATGTCAGGGGGCTTGTGTAAATAATACCTGATGGTTTTGTATGGATTATTTTCTTTCAAATAAATATCGAGTCACAGTCATTACAGTCTAATTTGTGTGGTGGCTCAGTCATTTCTGCTGAGAATATAAGGGTGGGGGGTAGTTAATGGGTGGAGTCGTTGTTTTGGAACGGGTAATGAAGTTCTCCTCCAACTTTCCTGGTCGGACCGTATCCAATTTTCCGCGTTGTAACCTGGGAAGGGGTTCAACAGATTGGCTTCGTTAACTATATTACACAAGATTCAGTACTATGCCATAAATATCAAAGCGACGGTTGAGTGCGTAGAAATAGTCTGCATGGTGACGAGGATGGGGAACTAAGGGAAGGGGGCCGATTCTTATTTAGACTACGGCTATTATGCTGAATAATGATAACCGATTTGGTCAAAATGATGAATTAAACGGGCTTGTCTAAATAGGAACAATCATAAGAAAGGTTGTGGTCAATATTACATGCAGTATCCCTGCCTGAGGAGTGAGAGATTAAGGTGCTGTCAAGAACGGATGGTATAAAACGAAGATGGGAACACATTTAAGTAAGTAGACCTACATACAGACGAGAACCACGTCGAACACACACAATAAACTATTTAATTATTTTTAGCTAAGATGAAGGGCAGAATAACTGAAGGAAAAAGTACGCTATTGCAGGGGAATAAATAACGATAAAAATATAGGAACAAACCTTTATCAGAAGGATGATTCATCAATCCTTAAAAAACATAACGATGACTATAATAATAGGAATGCTATAACGAATCATAATTGATTCATCACGGAGCTGATGACTCAAGAATAGAAAAAATAATCTTGATAATACAGAAGTACTGATGGTGCTGTCATAGATAGAATGTATAAACGCATAGAAGCGTGAACACATAAGTGGTAGGCGAAAAATATAGCAATGGTGGCAATGTTGTTTAACTGATATGTCAGCACTCATACATAACTTGCATAATGAGGGCAGATAGTGGCGTGCGCTGGGTGAATTAAACCATCATGGCGAGGGGTTAGGTGCGATACGTGTAGTTATACCTCAGTCCAATGTAAAGCAATAGTAGAGGTAATACCTTAAATAGGCATCTTGAGACAGAAATACATGTAGCATGCCAACAATTGTCTAAATGCAGCTGATACAGGTACGCACGAGAACATAACAACCGCACAATTTTATAGGGAAGATGTACGCAATTAAAGTGAGGGGGGGTGAGGAAACTATAGTACTTAATAGAAAAAATACCCATCTATAATATTACAGTACAGTTTTATAACTTATATGTAACCGAATGAAAAATAGATAATTGATTGGAAATACAGCAATGCTAGTTGGCGGGTTCCGTAATAAGAAAATTCATGTTGAGAAATCACTATGTATAGATATAAAATAGTGTATCTGAAAAATATAAGGACATGTTGATAAATATGCATATTGGAATTGAACATACACAAGTGTAAACAATTAATTCAGATATATGCCAGTATTAATATTACAGGTAAACTTTGGATAGCTAGAAGAAAGATTAAAAGGGTGTAGGATGAGCAAGGAAACCGATCCACTTAGCAGTAATTAATGATCATGTCAACCAATTTTCCCTAATATACCGGAGTCACAATCCCCAATGTACCAGATACAGTATGTATTTAAATTCATTAAATTTAGAATGGCAGTAATGTAATTCATGGTAATCTTTTTAAAAGCTAGAAAAAGATTTAAAAGGGAAGGATGATGAGCAGGAAGAACGAAATACATGGCATGTGATCATGATGGCAATTTTACTATACATATAACAGAGTAAAACCCCATAGTGCACTAAACACATTATGTAAATTCTTAATTACAGATAGAACTTATTGAATTACATGTAATACCATTGAATAGCTAGAAAGATTAAAGGGAAGATGATTAGCAAGGAGAACGAAATACATACGTGGACTCAGACGCAAGTTTATTATATTCATACAAGTCAAACCCTCAAAGGCTATATACACATGATTCATTAAATTCAGTTATGACAATAGTGATAATCGGTGTATACACCATGGGTAATCTTTGGATAGCTAGAAAAGAGATTAAAGGTGTAGATGATGAGGCAAGGAAGACACGAAACACATAGCAATGTGACAATGATAACAGCAATTTTAGTATACTAATTTATACGGAGTCAATCCTCAAAGTATTACATATTAAATATCAATTTTAAATTTCAGATATGACAGTAATGAATTCCATGGTAAAATTTGGAAGCTCAGAGAAAAGATAAAAGGGGTATAACATGAGCAGGAAGAACGAAACAGTATGCATATGACATGACAGAAAACACATTATATAACGGAGTCAAATCTACAAGGTGCTACTACACATTTGTATCAATTATTCAAATATGAACAAATTTACGATATTTCATGGTAAAATTTGGATAGCTGAAAAAAGATGATAGGTGAAGAGGATGAGCAAGGAAGCACAAAACTAGCGTGTGGACATGACAGCAAATTGACTTTTCTTATTATATATCAATAACCTCAAGTGCTACTTCCATAGGAAATAACCATTTTAATAAATTCAGTTTAGACAATGAGTAAATTTTTTTTGGTAAATCATTTAGTAGCAGAGAAAAGATTGTAAGGAGAGATGATGAGCAAGGAAGGACGAAACGCATAGCATGAGATCATGACAACAATTTTACTATACCTTTACAATTTCAATCTTTACTTAGCTACACACAAATACAATGTGCTGCATACACAAATGTCATTGTATCAGAATATACCAAGAATTATTCACGGTAACAAAAAATGAATAATTTCAATATGTCACGTATAACAAATTATTAATTGTTTTATCAACCTCATAAGCAATTCATTTGGTTCACGCAAGTCAAATGCCGGATTAATTTTTTGTAATGGGCAGCAGAAATTGGCACGTTGCTGGCATTGAATAAGGATCGGGGTAAGGGATCCGCCAATCTAAATTAAAATAATCTCTTCCTTTTATTATGCATGGTACACTTAGCATTACCATTCACAGTGTAGTTTTCTGTACATTATTTATCAACAAACTGGGCATAAGCTTAAAAAATTTTGGCTATATTTGCTTTATAAAGAAGTTCTGGGTGCATAGTCTGAAGTCCGCAATCATTGTATAGACCTTTCCAAATCGTACCAAGTTTGAAACTTTTAGAAATTTAGGTCATGGCAAACAGTGGCGTGCGTACCGAGGGGGCAGGGGGGGCCCCTGTAGCAGCTGCCCCCCTCCCTGTAGGGAATCTTCCCCATGAAAAATTAGTGATTTCTTGTTCACGTGCAATTACAGTGAAAACAACATAGGCCTACGCTATCCTAACCAATTATAATATATGCTCCAACCCCCCATGTGTGCCCACCGTGAAAAAAAGTCTAGTTAACGCCACTGACTGCAAAGTAGCGTGGAGTTAACCAATAGCCATCACTGCTTTGTGATCATGAACAGTCCCTCATTGCACACTTGCTTGTGTGGTCGAGAAAGGCTGGTCCACCTCTCTGGTGCAACTGGTCAGCCAATTACGAGTGATTACTGTATTTGTCAAAGCAAGATTTTGGTCAAAGGTCATTGAGTTCAACTTGTTGCAGATATAGAAGGAAATGCGGATTGCGAAACAGGTGACCCTTGTGTGGTGTCTCGAATAGCATTGTTTTGGCTTGCATGGGAGGCCTGAGGTCACTAATTTAAAACTTAGCAATCTGTCCTCCCCGACAACTCAGTTTTCAAAGGATACAAGAATCACCTGCAGAATACCAATATGTTCAGGTGAACCAGGTGTACGTATTGTATTCACAAGCGTGATGATCTATACGGGCACAACGTTTCCCCCCTTTTAATTAATTTACCTTCCGTGAAGGACCTATTTGAATACTATGGGTTCCTGTTGACAATATGCAAATATGTTTGCCAATGTTTCAGCTTTTTTTTGTTAAAAAGAAATCAAACATACTAAAACTGTTGCTGTCTGAAATGCTATAACCAAACAGTTTGAGCAGTCCTAGTCATTAGATGGTTTGAAGTTAATTATGTTATCCATCATAAGTTATAGATAGTGTATTCTCATCTCTGAAAGCTTGACAGATTCATAAACACAATCAATTAGGGGCCATAGCCTTTTCAATAACCTCAGAAAGGTAAACAAAATAACAGCGCACACGAGTGTTGGCATACCCCCCCGTGTATTCAACAAGCGCTTGATATGACGCGCCTTACGCAAGGCAAAATAAGGCGTAAGTGGCTTGCAACCCACAGTTGCGTGTGATGACTTGTTAAGGACCTTTCCAAGTGTCAACTTGGATTTGGAAAAGGTCTATACCCGGTATAGCACCATATTTCATAATAAGTATTAGGCATCTATTTGATATTATGTGAGATAGTAATCCAACCAATAGTGCCATTCATGCTTATTCCTTGTCCCCACCCCGTAAAGGGAATAAAGTATAATGCAGCTATTTGATAATAATGTTAGATAAGTATCCACAAATAGCTGCCCTAAGCTTTATTCTTGTCCCCATAATATAGAATAAAGAATATGGCAGCTATTTGATTAGTATATTAGATAATTATCCCACAAAGTACGCTGCCCTATGCTTTATTCATTGTCCATAATATGAAATAAAGCATATGGCAGCTATTTAATAATGTTATATGAGTATCCCCAAATAGCTGCCTTATGCTTTATTCATAGGTCCCATAATATGGAAGAAAGCATAATGCACGCTCATATCCATATCCATATCCAGGGCTTTAATCACTCATGATGGAGAAACCCCTCCTTAGAATGCTTCCATTCACAAATCCTCTATCTTGGCCATTCTTGTCCAAGTTTACCAAGTTGTTTTGTCATTTTCGTCTCTCCATCTGGTTTTTGAATCCCTGGCTTTCTGGTACATTCTCTGGAGTCCACTCTGTCACTCGTTGGTCCACCGTTATCCTGCAGGTCCTAGCAACATGGGCCTGCCCATCTATGTTTGCACTCCTAATGGTTGATAATAGCAGTACCTCCCTGTCTGTGATTGAAAAGGATCCGTCAGTTTCTCTCTTTTTAATCTTTGAGTCCTGATGCCAGCTGGAGTCTCTCCCTATCTCCTCGTGCAAGCTGCAAGCATCTCCATCGTGGTGTTATTCAAAGCCCAGGTTTCACTGCCGTATGTCATAACATGAAGAATGTATTCATTGAACACCTTTCCCTTTAACTCCATAGCTTTCTTCTTTTTTTCATGATGTTTTCCACTATTTGCAAATGCTCCCCAGCCGCCTAGTCCACTTCTCCTTCTGATCTCAGGAGTAAGGTCACCACATTCATCACTGTTCTTCCCAAGGTAGATGTAGCTGTTACCTCTTCAATGACTTCCCGTATCATTTATCTTGGATTTCCTGGTGCGGTCATTAAACATCACTTTGGTTTTCCCCACATGCAATGCTGAGTCCGACAGGTTGGCTGGTGCTGTGAATATCATTTAGCAGCTTTCCAATCCTCCTCTGGTGACTTGGCAATCAGGATATATCGTCGGCAAAAAGATCAGGTGAGAGATATTTTTCAACAATAATAGTGGATTCCTCTTCCTTCCCAGTTAATCTCCTTTATTATGGCATCTTGAAGCATGAGGTAAAGAGTTTGGGTGAATTTTCCTCCCTTTTCTTACTCACGCCCTCTCTAGCATGATCTTGTCACTGTCCTTGTGGAGCTTAGGGTGGAAGATGCACCCACTGTAAACGAGTCACTTAAGAGCTTGATGTGGCTTGGTCAACTCCTTGGTTTTCAAGTGCTGTGAAATGTTTGAATCAACAGAGTCAAACGCCTTCTCATAGTCAACAAAGGCAAAACAGCTGAGTGGGATCTAACTCATTGGATCTCCTGTAGCTGGCTAACAACATGTATGTGATCAGTGGTAGAAATCTGGTCTAAAACCAGCTTGGGCTTCTTGGTTGGTGTTGTTTCAGAGTGTTCAGCATTCTTTTTCAGCAGGCCCTGTGAGAATACCTTGTACATTACAGGTAGAAGTCTTATTGGCCTTAGTTTTGGATGTCAGATGT
>JAMKCH010035938.1:0-14546 GCA_023653785.1 Ophioderma brevispina
TTTAAATGCGCTTCTTTTCATACCAAAAAAATTAAAATCGCCAAACCGTTAATGAGTTAATTAGGCCCATGGACCCCCCCCCTTGGGCACTAACGGAAGTCAGCTGAGAATATTTTTAAAAAAAATCAAAGAACCAAAACAATTTTTTTGCAGATATATGTTCACACATAGGCCTACATATAAGTAAACAATTAATAGCAACATTAAAAATAATTAACCCTTTATGTGCTGAAAACAAACAATTTCGTTGTGGACGTTGCTAATTGCTAAAATTTCATTTTTATTGCTGATTTGGGGTTGTCTATGATCCTTCACATGTGGTATAACTTTCGTACAAAAATTCCCTCGGGAAAGTGGTTTCCTTAAGGGGGGGTCCCATGTAACCAACAATTCCAACAATTATTCTTATCATTTTTAGGTCGTCCGATGTATTCGGAAAGACCTTATGGTAGCATGATTCATCTGTGCTAAACTGAGGATACCATTTATGTTTTGCTTTATTCCACCATGGCTTGTGTATCTAATTTTAACAAAAGAAAAGTCATACAAATATACCCTCATTAACTTGTCGATGGCATGTGTCTGTCTGTGTGTCCAACTTTTGGTATTCACTATTGGTTAAAATGTTGTCTAGCTTTTTAGTGCAGGAATGGGTCAAGTTCATACTTGGCATGCTTATAAATTGAGACAAGGGGTCTTCTGTATAGGGTAACAGATGAGATCAAAGGGCGTTCAGGAGTCAGTTAGGGTCATTTGATCACATAATCGGATGACCTATAATTTGGACTGCTGTCCCTATTTTTTATTTTAGGGGAGTGTCAAAATGCACATTACATCTTTGTACTGTCGAATAATTTTAAAGGGAAATAACATGCTAATTAGTTTTGATTTACATGCGATAAATTATGTTGAACCAATTCAATGTCAATTTCCAACAGTGACAATAAATTAATTTGCTATGCTAATTGGAACTTAAGACCAAACAATTAAGGCGGGAACTGATGGCCATGTCCATCCTTATAATGGCCAGTGTTTCATCTTGGTCAATTGACATCATATCAGTTTGTCCATGATGATTGTCAATATACAACTTGAATAACATTTTAGGCCTACCCCATTAAATCATCACACATTATGCAGTGATTATATTCAAATAATGAAATAAATGGTTTACAGCGCCTTTTAAGTTCATTTATTTCATTCAGAACGCTCATGATACAAATCATAAATATGATATAATACAGTATATTACAAGTACATATGCATTATGAAGTTATATAGTATGGGATAAGAAAACAGTAATATATAGGGCCTATATGATTATAATAATATAACCATAGGTAGCATACGATCCGAATTGGGAGAGATCAAAATATTAAATAATCCCTATAGGGGCTTTAATTTTGATCGCACTCTTACCAATAATAAAATGTATGACCAAATGGATTTGAGAAATGTGGATGGACATTAAATTTCGGAACAGTAATAAATACGGAAGGGAAAAAACATTCAGCTAAAAAAATCCTAAGGGAAAGACATAAGACATGGCAGACATCGACGAGGACAGGACAACACAGAACGTTACGGAGACAAGGACAGACAAGAAAAGATGACAGCAGGGGCTTTTAACCATTATCATATAATCACAAATTAGGTACTTTTTTTGAGTTTGAAGCAACTGGGTGTTTTACTTGATGTGAGTGCCTTATCAAGTTTGTTCCATATGAAAAAGAACAATTAATTACAAGTTTTAATCTCAGCAAGCAATTCTAAAAGTGTTGCACTTTCCCATCGTTTTGCTCAAAAATTCAACCTGGAAACGGATTTTTTTAGTTCATAAGTTTGGTGATCATGAACAAATTACGCACAGATAAAACAAATTGCAAATGTTTATGCGTAATAGCAATGTTCCATTTTGCTATATCAACCTGATGATATCGGTGGGGGGGGGCAGGAGATTCTGAGAGACAATGCCCGTATATACCACCGACCATACATTCATCATGTCTAATTTAGGTAGGCTTTTATTTAAATTTTCCATACTAAATCAAGCTTTACTCAAAAATAGAAACCATATATATAGATTCTTTTTTACTCTGAACTTCAAAGGGGGCATTTCGTGATCCACTGGCCTCGTCCCCTCCGACTACCTTTGGCGACATCATTTGAAAAAATGAATCATGGGTGGGAGTGGGTTGCACAGAGATTTACACAAAGGGCCATTACATTTTCATATCAAATATTGACTGCCTAAGAATGCAAGGAGATACAAATATTAATGCCTAGGAGGCGATAATAACAAAATACTATTATGAGGTCAAGTTTTTTACCGAATGATATATTTTCCACTATGCACAGATTATGTGCAGTCAAATTTTTAATCTGATATCACACGACCTATTTTCAAGCCCTGTGTAGAATACATGATATTGAATGCCTATTGTGATAGTATAAAAAATATATCACAAGGATCTGGGTTTCCTAGTTCACGAGCCAAAGGCGAGTGAAGGGAATAATGAACACCAAAACTTGTCCAAGTGAACATTTTTTACAATATTTTCAATATAGGTTGATAGAACGATATCACATTCAATGATAAAAACTATTGCCTGGGTCCAAAACGCAAAATACAAAGCATTTCAGTTTTCGGATATGAATTAATTCACGCGCATTTTTGCCAAACAAACGTACAGATCTTAATGCTTACAGAATTAGATAAGTGCGTAATGGCAATATTGCATGTTATATACAAATACTAAAGCTTACGAATTAGATAAGTGCGTATGGCATATGAATGTATAAATACCAAATACTTAAAGCTTACAGAATTAGATAAAGTGCCTAATGGCAATAATGAATGTTAAATACAAATACTTAAAGCTTACAGAATTAGATAAGTGCGTAATGGCAATATGCATGTTAAATACAAATACTTAAAGATACATGATTAGTAAAGTGCGTATGGAAATATGCATTTAAATACAAATACTAAGCTTAAGGAATAGATAAAGTGCGTAATGGCAAAACATGCTGTTAATACAAATATACTTAAAGCTTACAGAATTAGATAAAGTGCGTAATGGCAACATGCACGTTAGAATACCAAATACTTTTAAGCTTACCGAATGAGAAAAGTGCGTAATGGCAATGTGCTGTTAAATACAAATACTTAAAGCTTACAGAATTAGATAAAGTGCCGTAATGGCACCATGCATGTTAATACAAATAACTTAAAGTTACAGAATTAGAAAAGTGCGTTAATAGCAAAATGCATGTTAAATACAAATTACTTAAAGCGTTACAGATTAGATTCAAATGCGTACATAATGGCAAATTGCATTTAAATACAAATACTAAAGCTTACAGAATTAGATAAAAAGTGGTAATAGGCCAAAGCATTGTTAAAACAAATTTCTCATATAAAATGTAATTAGAACGGTGAAGTAAAAGAACAATGGGAGGTCTACATGACGTATTTTCCGTATATTGTGAGCGTAGTTCTAACAGTCGGTCGGTTCGGGTTAATCATTAATCCTACAAACGTAACTTTATTAACTAACGCACACAAGTACACCAATGCTAAAAGTGAGCAATAATAGAGTCCAATATTGAGGACTCCGAACTATATAGCCTTACAGTAATCTTAATAAAGATACAAATATAAATTAAATGAGTACTTCGAGAAACTAAAAGGTTGAAAACAAGAATTATAAGGGTTCGCAATCACAATTGTCATAATTCGTCATTTTGCATATTAAAATTCGTCCGTAATTAATTGGTGGTTACAAATGGAATGTTTTATGGATCGGCCCTTTACGCATTTCAATACTCTGATTTGATCAAAGTTTGGATACCCTAAAACAGTAAAAATGGTCGTTGGTTTAGGTGATAAGAGTTGGTGAGATTGAATTTAATTTTCGCACAAATATAACACAATTGGACATAACTGTGCGTAATAGCAATGTTCACACCGTGAGACATCAACCTGATGATTTTGTCGCGGATTGGAAAAAATATTAATGAGGAGAAAACCCACCGGCTAGAAAATATCCGTGCGGCGAGATTCTGAAGAAGATGCCCTAACGCGAGCGAACATTTCTTTTTCTAATGTCTATTTTAACTTCTTCGGCATTGATTCATCGTCCATACTACAGTACAATTGCCCCAAGTCAGACCTAAAAAGGGCATTATTTTTTGTTCCTATAGAAGTTTGGTGATAAGGAATTCAATTTAATAAAAACGCACCAAATAAACAAATTGGCATAACGCGCGTAATAGGCAATGTTTCACACTTTGCTATTACACTCTAAAAAAAAATATGCCTTATAACCGTTTTTTGTCTTCTAATGGAAAACCCTCACGAATGGCACCCTCAAAAATGGTTTCTTAGAAATCTGAGAACCCAAAAAGGTTTCCCTTTACAGAACCATAAAAGGTGCTATCCCGCAGTTAAAGAACTGTTTTTGGTTCGCTAAGAACCTTTTCCATATAGAGGACAAGCTTAGAACCGCTTTCGCACCTTTTTTTTCTTAGATGTATCAATCTGATGATTTTGTCGACATTGGAAAAAATACCATGTAGGGGCGACAGAGATTCTAATGAGAGAAGATGCCCATAATACACACCGATCATATAAAATTTCATTTTTAGTGGTCTATTTTTGGTCGGCATTGATGCATTTCCCCATAACTATAGTCACAATGTGGCCCTAAAGTCAAGACCTAAAAGGACATTAGTTCTAATTTTGTGATCATGAATTTAATTTACGCAAAAATATACAAAATTGCATAAACGCGCGTAACAGCGATGTTCACACTTGCTATATTTAACCTGATGATTTTGTCGACATTCGACAAAAATATTGGGGGCGGCCGAGATTCTACTGAGAGAAGATTCCCATGGATAACACCTACCGTACCATACGTTTCACTTTTCTAATGTCTATTTTAGGTCGGGGCATTGACATTTTCCCTACTTAATTACAATTTGCCCCAACGTCAGTCCTAAAAAGGACATTATTTTTAAGTTCATAAGAGTTGGTGGATCACGAAATTCAATTTATCCGCACAAATAAATACAAAATTGCATAAACGTGCGTAATAGTTTCAAGATCACACATCTTTCTTGTCAGTGGATAAGAATAATTAATATCATCTGTCCTTACTCGGTCTCCCCAAAAAGCTAATTCTCACAATTTCAATCCACTGCTTGCATTTTTATATGAAAATCTAAATATAACCTATACAGGTCCTATTTACTCTGAAGGGGCACTTTTTAGATGTAACTTTTCCGCTTATAGAGGAGGAGCAGAATATCATGGGCCTTATTTAAGGAGTATCTTTTACCTCCCACTACAGAAAGGGTTTGACACCTTTGGTAGTTAGTATGACCCTCTAACAACATCACTTCTAGTAGGTTAGACTCCTTCAATTGTGGTATCAACTTTTTCAATAGGGGCCACTTTAAGTTTACAACAGGGTTCAAACTTTTAAAATGCCCCCAATCATGTGAAATGTATGCCATATTGTCCATTTCATCATAAGGATTCCAAAATGTATAGTTTGTACCACTACGACCATTTGTTTTGGGTTATAAGGTAAAAATGGCTAAAATGGTAAAAAAAGGGTCAATTGTACACCGGGGCAACATTAAAATTTAATCTGTATTATATTTTAAATACTTCAAGTTTAATTGCCTGAGGTTATAGGACCAGCAAAGGTATAGTTTTTTGTATTATGTTTAAATTTATACTTCCGGAATAAGGGTCAAATAAGTCAACAACCAATTGGGATGTTGACCTATGACCTATTGTCCATAACATGGTACCTATGCATTGCAGATGGTACAAACTATTCCTTATTTTGACTCATAAGCTAGATTAAAACAACTTCTATCACTTCAATTCAACAAAATTGGAGCAACTTCCGATTTTGACCCTGTACAATAGATATTGACCTTTTTTAACCATTTTGGCCATTTTTACCCTAAAAAATCTGGAAATACTGCTTTAAAATATTTCAAAAACATATAATTTTTTGAATCCTGATGACTAACGGACAATTTGCCATACATTTCAACATGATTGGCGCATTTTAAAAAAAAGTTTTGACCCTGTGGTAACTTAAATTGGCCCTATTGAAAAAGTGGCACCACAATTTGAGAGTACTACCATGATATAGAGGGTCCATACTAACTACCAAAGGTAGTCAACCTTTTCTTAGTGAGGGGTGAACCGATGATTTTTAACCTGGGTCCTAGCTCCTTCACTATTGGAAGGCATTGCTTTTTATTGTTAATGTTCTTTTTTTTGTTCTCGCAGAACCTTTGTACTTTAGATAGCGCCCATACATTACATCTAGGTCCGAACAGTCCAATGAGAGGGACATCACGTTTTTTAAATTCAAGATATAGATCCGCCAGTTTATAGTGTCTTTTCTGCAATTCATGCAAGGGGTTCTTTTATAGCCTACCGTATTACCTTTGTCCTGCGAGGCATTTGACCCACTCAACAACTCCTACTATTCACTTCGAAGCAAACCGAATATTTTGTGTTTTACAATAAGGATTTTGATGAGATAATCATAATTTTGGTAAGAAAATTTCTTTTTCATTAAATTGTTCCGGCAGCATCATATAGCCCCCGAACAGTTAATAAACGCCCCGACCGACCCGGAAGTCGGAACCGGTTCGAATGGGGAAATTTTCGGGTTTAGGGGCATCCGCAGGGTTTCTATTCTGTGTTAAACGAGGCTTGATGTTAACGTAAATTTTAAGGGAAATGAATTAGATGGTGATACTTGGAGCAATAATGGGTCGTTGAAATGTTTGCTAGAGTAGCCTACAATGTCTTGGAACTGGGCGGCCATATATGGAATTGGAATATTTGTCACATTCTTATGGACCATGTTTTGCCAATTAACAATATAAAGCATTATAAACCATATCTCTGTTTTTCCTTGATGTCGTGTCTCTATATTACGCGTAGAATGTTGTATGTGATCGAGAGTAAGGCAATCAAATTAACGTTAATGGAAATGGATGCCTGAGCAGTCAACAAATGTTACGAAGGAGAGAAAGAGGCATGTGTTGTACATGAGGGAAAAAATATAATTATAGACAACGCAGTAAATATGGGCTGAAAAGTAATGAAGGAATTTTGTGAGAATAGGCCTAGAACTAACATGGGTTGGTGAAAAGAAGGAGTTTTAAACGCAGGACAACTTCTGCACTCCTGGGGAGTTCACGAATGACAACACGAAAACGAGTGGAAATCCACTCTTTTTGGAGAGATTTTTTCACTATTTTGAGTGGAAATTTGCTCTTGAAAGTACAAAACCACTCTTTACTCTTTTGAGGAGTGACATTTTCATTTGTTTGCATTTAGAGAGTATGTTGGGAATAAAATCGGCACCGTACCGGCAGAGGCAACAACTTTGTTTATATAGAAGTGCGCCCCCCCCCCCCAGCTCTGACCATCTGCCTGCACATCGTGGTAAGTTGGCATGCAAGAAATGATAAAACAACGATATTGTCGATGCAGTGGAGTAATAGATGGAAGCTCTCTCCCAAAAAAGGTTATTATCAATACTGCATACCACCCCTCTTCAAATGACTATAGGCTACCTAGTCCGAGGGACACGTAAAGATAGGTACCGAATCAAGGTCCGATTTTTATTTATTTTTTCTCCCTCACATGAAGCCATATCACCAAAAATATTTGATTACAAGTTTGAGATTTAAAAAGGTCCCGCCGTTTGGATAGAAGTAGAAAATGTGCACTATATTTGGCCCATAGGGCATGTAATGTCTTATACTATCATTTTGATATAAAGTAGTTGTTGTGTGTATGGGGGACGAGGGGTTGTCGACCGTCCGGGTCACCCACCTTTAAGGAGAATCTAGTATACGAATAAGTCTATCTTTTTGTATTATATCTAACATTGAATAATGTATCAACTATGATCCTGATTATGTTCTTAATTGGTCTAAATATTTGGTATTTGGATGAATATTGGTTTATTATTTATTCTAAACATACTTGGGTATTGTATACTCTATGCTTTGTATCATATATGAACATGTTTTCTGATGAAAGAAATAAAGTAAAATCTGAATCCGAAAAAAAAGTTACACCATCCATGCAGAGGTTTTTTTGTGCTCACTCAGAGCACACGGCGCGGCGACAGGAGTGAAAAGGGTCACTCCGGGCGCGATCCCGGAAAATACCCGAAAAATACCCTGTACAGTAGTAAACAGTGCGATATCGGGATCGGGATGCCCCATTTATTTTTGTAACGACTGGTAAAAAAACCTACATACGTTCGTTCCCCCTTTGAACGCGATCTGCATGAGTGTTTTTCCTATATTGTCATCAAGACGCTCACAGATCTCTACACACTGGGTAGGCTGTCTCCACGCGATTGAATAGCGAGCCGGTGAATGAGACCGGAAGTTGTCACAGCGTCCCTTTTTGCTTACCAAAAACTTCACTCGTTGCACGGTTCTATGATGAGTATACATGTGTTCCTTTATAAAGTACTTTCCTGGTCAATATCTGAAAAAATCTCAAGGTTTGGCATTTATATGGAGTATGTGCCCATTTTGCCTGAAATTAACTGTGAGTAGATCTAAACAATTATTCTAGGCAAGGTTGGGACCGATTTTGTTGATTATACTGGTGGGTAACGTCGTAGCCTATACACTATATACATACTGTAGCACTTACATTGCCACTGGTACTAGACTTTACGATTGCTGTGCTATTTAAATGCTAAATAAACTCCATGGGAATACGGAGCGCTAATACTTCTAGTTCACTACAAATTAGTAATTTAATGCATTCTTTTCGCTGATACTAGGCTAAGGGTGCTTTAGTAAAAGGAACTTCTCATGTTCTACCGTGATGAACGTTTTTAATTGGGTGGGCCTCCTCGTCATCAGAGGCGGTCCATGACGAAAACGTCATTCCGATTAAAGAACGCGTCTGATTGGCTCGTATATTTAGGGTTGCATTGCGAATTAGTTAGCTTGTGATTTTTTACATTTATACAAAACAGTGTCACTAACATCTTAAAATCCCAAGGGTCCAAGGACCAAAATTCAGTTCCTTCCAATTTTAATTTCCAGTTGAATTTTAAACAATGATTTGTAGCAGTATACTGACCCCATAGACTTGGCATGCCATATCTTGTCCTTCAAAGCGCGATTACTGATTGGGGCAGGGGTTTTTGTTGGGTACCCATGCTCATTCCAGGGGTTCTGAAATTGACCCCTAAAGGCTAACAAGACATATTTTTCAGTGAAAATAACCCCTAACGGGGTCTAACGAAGCCAGTTTTGGGTAAGAAATTAAACTAGTTATTACAAGGTTTTTAAATAGGGGACCAATTTGCAGTAAAATTATCCCCCTTGCGGTAACCTGTTTCTCAATATGTAACTAAAATACCTATACAAAAAAATACACTTTTGCCTTACTGCAAGAAAAATTACACCTCGGGGTTTTATTTGCGGATATAGTTTAGGTTACATTTTTCCTATTTTTATCATTGAACAGTGCACCAATAACAACTGAATTTGATACCTCTAGAGCTTCATATTGTGAATTTTATACCCCTAGATGTTGTTCTGCATTTGCAGCTATAGTGGCTCCTTTTTTGGAACAAGCATTGGTCCCTCCCCGCAAATTCAAGAACCCCACCCCACCCCAGGATTTAATTCCAAAATACCTTGTAATATTTTTAAAATAGAACGTGCATGCCCCAACTCTCTTAAGCTTGTGAAAAATAGATACGAGGTCCTTTCCAGGAAAAATACGGAACGCTTAAATCTCGTCTATACTGCGCATTTTTTGTAACAACAATTTCTCTAGGGTGGGGGGGGTACCACCCTGTGAGTTTTCCCTTTTACACTCCGATTCCTAAAATTTGGTAATCCCACAGATAGCTTTGCTGTATTCGCTTTCCATTGGTTAACAAAATAAGTCCGAACTTCCCAATCTGACGTCCTAGAGTAAAGGAAGAGTGAAAATACATATATAGGGTTGAAAAATTGATTATTTTTCAATTTTACACAAAACATCACTAACTCTCAGTGTAAAAACATGTAATTTCCCATCATGTCAAAGCCCAACCGCATGGAAATTAGATACTCCTACCTTTTTTCATGTTTTTTTTGGTAAACTTGAATTTTCCCTCCCCCATTTCCTGATATGCATGTCACTCTGAAGTAAGCCTAATGATTGGCATGTGGTACTCTTTTTGGTATCAATGAAAAGTGTAAAAATGGTAGATATCCATTGGTACCAACACTCAGTGTCAGTGGTATTCCCGTGCCATACAAGGCGTGTTGCCTCCCCCCCCCCCATCCTCACTTTGGGAGTGTACAAAGTCAATTACAAGCCAAAACAGACTCCGAAGGGGGGGTGGAAGCGGAAAAATCTTGAAGGAGGATTAATGATGATTTTAATAAGAATATCTATTAATATAGCCCCCGCGTGACTACTAGTATTCAAGCATGAATTATTGTATCTAGCTGAAACCCTGAAATATGGCATTTAAGACTTTTTTAAAACATTTTGAATCAATTTGTTCGAAATACCCGCGCATACTCTAAAATCAACCACTATTGACAAAACTTGAACATATACCGCGCAATTAATCGCCTAATTTCTGTCCTGTCCTTTTCCCCGTAGTTTCCCTATTCCTTTGTCCTTTGTACGTGCGCGATCGGTCTTGGGTAGAGCAAAAGGCCGCCGTGCAATTTCCGGTTTCATCCCTGCACGTTCGAGCCGCGATAGCCTATCCAGTGTAATGAGAGATAAGTGTCCACGCTCATCACCCTCACAGACACACCACTAACCGGATCAAAACCTGCACTCGTACCCGATGATTTGTAAAGCCCCCGAACTGACAAAAAAAAAATAACGGTTAATTTTTGCTGTAATCACATGCCACTATTTAAATCTCAATTTTCGCCCCAAAACACGAATATTCAAATCAATTTTGTTAACAATATTTAAAAAATACTGACAAATATATATCAACAAATAGAAACGTCAAAATGGTCTTTTTATCATACATTTTGGGGAAGCATTTATTCAATTGTTACTCATTTCCAAAAAGTGAAAAGTAAAATTTTTGTTACTCAACTCAACTTTTCCGCGATAAATTTTGGTCAAGGTTCTAATGAACAGATTCCCTCTTAAATTTTGGTTATGCTATTGATGGATATCTCATCTAAGAAATAAATCAAAAATCGCTCATAAACATCTTCGTTCAGTAGAAATTGAGGAAATTACATGCAGATTTTAAGGGCACAGAGATGACGAACAGCAGTTTGTTTGACCGATTCAAACACACCGCGTGGACTGCGTAAAGTCATTGCACCTAGCAACGCGGTGCGCAATTGGTCACACTGCGCCGAACTACAGCGTAGCAGTGCTGCGTGTACCATTGTGTCGTCACAACACGTTTCCTATTTTTAGGTCGTGTTGCTGAGCGGTGTAATTTTAAAACCAAACAATGTTTTGAAATCGAAATCAGCTGATGTAGAAGCCGAATTGAATGGAGATAAGCTGTGTCTGAGGCACATTTCCGACCACAGAAAACAAGGTTAAAATAAAAATATGGTCCACTGTTGAGTGTCCTCGGTTTGGAAACTAGGCCTAAATCATGGTCTAATCTCCTCGCTTTAGGACTAAAAAGGGGAAAAACAACAAGTTTGTTCATTGGTAAGCCGCGCACACATTTTATTTTGAAGCAGTTACTTTTAACCGCATCATTTTTTTTATTTCATGAATTGAGAAGAAATTTGAGTTCTTAGTATCGTTTACAATGATGCTTCATTGTTTTTACAGGCCTCATCAGAGATCGTAGGCCAAGATTTTGTTGTTTTTAAAGGTTGCGATTGTCTTTTAATGGGGTCTTAATTAACTTAGCTTACAATGTACATTTGGCATGATTTGAGGCTCTCTTGGGGGAAATCCTTTAAATAATTTTTAAAAATCAATAAATAAACGCATTTCGCATTGATGAAAATTGTCGTGAAATTGGTTCGACTATACCTTGTGTTTTGTTTCATTGTTTTTTGACATGTTCTTGATTTGTTTTGCTTTTGGAGGTGCTGTTTTGATTTGCCTTTGGGGTTTGCTTTGTTTTGTTTTCGGGTAGGCCTACTTGCTTTGTATTATTGTTCGTTTGTGTGTGTGTGCCTTCATCATGAGAGGCATTCTTTAAAGTTTATTTCCATTTCGGAAATTTGAAGAAACTATAGTACTATGCTGGGGCTTGTTCCTAGATTATCGTAATCATGTCAACTTCGCACATCTCACATAGACCTACGCAAAATTCCCTTGAACTTTGCCAGCGTGAACGTGCATTGAAATACACGCACCGGATGTTCACTGCTCGGCTTGCGCGTACTCAACGACGATTGGAATACTACATTACGCGCTCATGCCTGATTTGATCCGGTAGTGGTGTGCTCACAGGACAAAGTTTAACGAACACGTTCCTTTTCGAGTTCAATACGCCTGTGGAACTCGTCCAGATACCCTGCAATAATGCATTGATTCTACTGAGGGCGCGCTAACGATTTTTTCAACAAATTTTTGTGCTTTGATCGTACGATTTTTTTACGATTAAACTGGCGAATTTTACTGGTTACGTACCTGCGGTGATGGAATATTTGAGGAGATATGCAAAAATTGGTTTATCAAAAGATCTAGTTCAGAGTTACTAAGTTAAAATGCAAACTTTTTATGTCAATAATTGATATTCATTTGTTACTTTTGCCAAGATAGTTGACATAAAGATGGGCAGTAAAGTATAGAACAAATTGGATTTTGATTTTGTTCCTTTTCTAGGCTTTAAATTAGGCTATGTTTTTGTTTTATAATATGGTCATACCTTCAAACTAAAGGCCAAAGTTTTTGATCATAGCGAAAACTTTTGGCCCATAGCAGGCAAAAGCTCTGCCTGAAAACCACGACCTTGGCCCCATGCAAGTCTCTGTGTACAACTGAATACACCCAATTAGGCTGATCAAGAGCTATGCATGAACGCACTTCCCACACACACACACTCACTTGGAACATACCATTATCAGTTTATAGGGGAACACAGAAGACATAAATTTATTACGTGGAGTCAAAGTTGTTCTGTTATTAAAAGTTTATTTTTTTTACTTAAATTTTGATAGCACACATAGAATATGAGATACGAATTAGCTTTCGTCTGTGAGTCGCAGTCTACATCATGCCAGTACGTGTGTATACAGCTGTCATAGCTGTAGTGGAATGTCAGGCTGACCCTCCCCTGCACCTCTACGAGTGTGACGACGCCTAGCACAACTTGCTACACTAGTAGTAGTCTACAAAATCCGTGGAATTTTACAGAAAAGGGACATCTGAAGCAACTCATTATATTCCATAGGTGTCAGAATTGCAAAGTTCATGATAAACCAATATCATGCACAAACGACGATTATAAAGCGTCCATTTGATTTGATTCTTTCGTCAAAGCGTTCACGCACAGTCGGGGAAAACCCGGCATGCATGCAAAAGGATAATCACGTGATCACCGCTGTACACCCAACGCCGAACGAGGAAGAATCTTCATGGTGGTTGGTAGATGTTTTTTCAGAGAAAAAGTGATCATTCATTTTTGCTCCAATCAAATCGAGCCTTATATTACTAGTTAGGGTTTTTTGTCTACTTTACAAAGCCGTTCGCCCCAGACAGTAGAGGCCTTTCGTATTGCCACAGCGAAGCAGTAAAGAGTGCGGGGTACTGACAAAACGGCAAACTTCAGGCGCTTTTACACTTGGGCACATTGAAGAATGATTCGATAGGCATTTTAAAAAAAAATAATGATCACTCATTTCACAACGTACTATTTTTTAAAAGCTTAGAATATCTAGTTTAATAATTCATTCGCCCAACATTTTTTAAAAGTATTTCGCCGGGCACAGGAAACATTTTGTACAAGAAGAGCTGTGTTAACCTGTGTTAATACTCGCGTCAAACCTTCTGTGGAGCAGATGCACGCTAGTTTTCATTATGTTTAAGCTATTTTACAAATATTAAATTCCGTGGTTAGTTTCCATTTTTTCTAATAAGCAAGCATTGCAATTTGGCCCATTCCAGGAAAATTTCTTAATTATTATCATAGACCATGTTTTCAATGTAAACAGCCAATATTGCTATTTGTTTCTGTTTTCCGTAAAACGGAAAACTTTGGTCTCTACCTTCAACTAAAAGAACCTTCCAAGTTCAGACTGAATGTAGGGATTAAAAGTATTCCAACAATGTGTAACAGCGTATTTGAATCTATAGGCTAAAAAATGTTTTTAAGGTAGGTGCAGAAATGGGATTTTCCCATTTTGTTAAAAATTGTGATTAAAAGTGGAAGAAAAGAAGTTCATATAAAGACTAATAGATATTAATAATGTCATATTTAGTTGTATCAGACCAAATGAGGTGCTAGGAAAGTGATATCAACATTTGGGCTATTTCACGTTAAGCGTGCACTTTAGCAATACCACTTTAT
>JAMKCH010035939.1:0-32464 GCA_023653785.1 Ophioderma brevispina
TTTTGCACACTATTGAATCGGGATTTGCAACATGGGCATTAATTGCTCTACCATCAAACCGCAAGTTTGTTCCCACGGTACTTGATGGCTTGTATTTGCAGTGCCAGGCTCTCATATCAAGTAGAGAACACATACACATAAGCGGAACAACCACCTTTATCCCAAGCGGAATTTTAGCCCCAATTCCAGTTGTACCATCCACATGTATTTAACATACTGTTACAGCTTTACAAAACTAGCAACTTTGTTACTTTTACCCCGATTCCAGTTGTTTGTTTCATAGGTGTATGGAATGTACTATGAATATCCCATAACTGTGATTTTCATCTCAACATCTTTCACACCGATTCTTAATGTGCCTTCCCCCCGTTGGGGATTCAAGCACTTTCTGTTTTATTCATTGATCACTATATATCCTTGAGAAAAGATTATGTCTCAAAATTGAACCTGAATCCCGCTCTTGCTTTTTTGTGTTCTGAGCAATTGCCTTGTTTCCCACGGTTCCATAGGCCACTGTGCGGTAAGGTCCGCGTTTTGGACGACAGAAAATACAAAATTGCAAATTTCTACAGATGGCGATCCAATTTGCAGGTAAGATTAGGCCACCAAGATACTAAGGCTAACCGGTTCAGATGATATTCAACTCTCAAATTTTTCGGTTAGGCTGTGGACAACGGGAATGCCCCTTGACTCATGGTGTGATAATGAGGGTGAATTGAGTTCAATCCCACAATGCAACCATTTTGGAAATTTCACCATCAATAAAAGGTCATGTGATTCCCCAAAATCCTATTCTACACACATAAAAAACGGACCTTTACCTCATTTTAGACCACAGCTGGTCGTTGATTAGGAATTTTTTTCATGAATCATGAAATTCTTGTGGTTTTTAACTTCTTGAGCACTTTCTATCCCTAAGTACTGACATGTGTTTAGGCACACTGCAATGAGTCTGGGATCGATTCAAACAACCTCTGGTTTAAGCCATAGCTTTAGCTACTGCATACCTGTTACTCTTTGTGTCTGGTGCTGGCCCAAAGAACCTTGCATGTGACCCTGTGCAAGAGTCCACACAAAAAATTTTGATGGTAATTTCTCTCAAGCTGGACCTACTGAATCTAAATCTGGATGATGCCACTTTGGCATCCTTGGCATTTTGAGATAGGGTTGGGGTTAAAATAGTATTAAAAAAGTAAAATTTGTAAATGCTCATAATTGGGTTAGAAGTTTATAGTCATGGTTCATCTGGTCCTATGGATAAAAAAAGGTATAGAACAAATATTGACTGCTTTGAGGGGCATGGTTGAAACTATAGGCCCCCTGGTGATCTTAAACCATACTATGCCCCGAGGCGTAAGCCGAGTGGCATAGTATGGTTTCGAGTCACCGAGGACCTATAGTTTCAACCATGTCCCGAATAAAAAGCATTCAGTATTTGTATACTAATACCTTTTTTAATCCATGGACCAGATGAACATGACTATACACCTATTAACCCAATGGATTGTTTAATATACCGAATATATAGATTTCTCTTGTCATCTGATTGGTTAAAATAACTTCTAAGCCAAGATCCTTTAACATAGGCCTAATATGTGGTAGGCCAAGTTTAAGACCACCATTTCGTGTAACTTACCGATAGTTCTCCAGGATCCAACTTCCAAGTGTTCCAATTAAACAAATCGCAAATTATAAAGCAAAACGCGAACAGTAACAAGTTAATTCCAAAGTTCCACTTCTTCAATTCGCAGGTTAACATTTTTAAAAAGTCGCAGCATGTCTCGTAAGTTCTTCCCTGCCACGATGCAAAAGTACAGCCGTTATATCCTAGGAACACCTTGTCCTTAGACCTTGTGGATCAATTCAAATCCGTGACTCTTGAATTAAGGCTCATGTCTTCTGGCGATTATGGGATTTTTGTGCTTGACAACACCCCTTACCAAGCCTACCTTTCTGTTTCATGGGTTTCTGAGAAACATTTGGAAACTCGTGAAGAATTAGCAAAATCTTAATGACCTTTGTATATCAACTTTCCGTGTATTGAGGAAGTGACGTTGGAGGCCAAAACGGATCTCCATTATGACTTTGTGCTATCAAAGATGCCAGTTTTCTGTCGCAAGATGCGTAGCAATTCATCGAACTCCGAATCGGCAACCTTTCCACCGCCTGCAGATTGGTCGTCACAGCTGTCAAATAATCCTTGAATATCTTTCAGGCGTATTTTACTGCCGTTTGGTATTAGCACTATCAACTGCGTCTATGATTCATTTAAGACCTTCGTCTACAGCTCAAAGCGTGGCTGTGATTCAGCCATTTCGTTCCCTTGTTCGGTGTGTTTTGACCGACTTCCTGGACCAAGCACTGTGGGTAAATGTGAAACAAAAATTCCCCAAAACATCGTGGCTCTTCCACACACAGAAATGTGACCCCGACGGTTTGGCGCTGTAATTCATCTCTTACAACCATCTCAATATGTACATCGTAATACGATGGATAGTCCGTACGCGGCAGTCTCTATGCTGGGAAGAGGTGTCCCGCCTAGTTCATGAATGAGATGCCCCGGCTCTCCCAGTGGCATAGTTCCTTTTTGGTTCACTCTTGAAGCTAGTTAAATTAATGCCTCCACTTTTAACCCATCAGATGACAACTCTCATATATGATGTATATAATTTGCTATATATCTATGCATTACTTTTAAACACATAAGGTCTAAAATTGTTCAAGGTCCCTGGGGTAAACCATTTTAGAATGCACATATTCTTTTCAAATTGGGCTCAAATTCTTCATTCTGTTTGATATTATGTCAAATATATTTTACCACTTGTTGTTGGACTTTTGTGGTATAAATAAGGGAGAAATAATGGAGAAGGTCCCACAGGTGTCTTATGGGGGTTATCTTTTCAGTCTCTGTTAGATACCTTAGCAATGACTTGACATGAGGTAAATGTTTTATTTTCTGTTTTAACATTCCCAAACGAACAATTTAAACCTATTTTGAAACCATCGGAGCTGTTGTAAATATTTCATCCCCATGATGACCTGAACAACAACTTTTGGTCTGTAGTGTAACCACAAAGTTTTGTCAGTATAGCAAACTATACCTTTTATTAAACCTTAGGACAAGATAACCACTTCTATACATATTCAAATCCACTGAAACATTTACAAAAATTTTACCCCTGGTTTAAATTACCCCCTCCCTATCTCCCATATGCTCAAGGATGCCAAAAGTTGCATCATCCAGATTTGGAATCAGCAGGTCAGTTGCTGAAACCATCAAAACAATTTGTGTGGAAGCTTGCGCAAAGTCATATGGGGGGTCGAGCACCGGACTATCTTTGCTCTAATATCCATTGTCTACATTATTGATGCAGTCATACTTGTGAAGTACACAAGCCATTGGGTGCACATCACTAGGTATTTACATACAGGTACATCACGCATAACATATGTACAAACGATTCTGAACTCATACAACATATCCCTCTGGTATAAAGGATCACCCCACAAGCCTTTCCAACAGGCCCTTGTTCATTAAGGCTGACTCAGAGATTTCGAATATAATTTTTTTTTGTGTAGTACTTTAAGATTGTCATCTAGAACTAAAGATGTTAACTTTTGGAATCAAAATTCCTAAGTTTAGAGGAAAATTCGGAATTTTGTTTTTGATGCATGAGACATTAATCACAGTATAACAGTGGCATAGAAATACTGTGTTAACACAATTTCCAGAATCTGGAATTTTAGGAGAAAGTTGTGATTCTATATGAAGGACTTACGTATTTGTAGCTTATATTATTTCACACAGTGATTAGTATAAGGACAAGCATTATGGTATGTTCCGAAAATAACATGATTTGTTTTGGAAAATGAGTAGCGCCCTCACGGGAAATCTCTGATCGCCGTTATTAATCTGCCCTTTCCTTTATTTCTTCCAACTCTAGAAGAGAATTTTTTTTTCATATTCAACAGTGGCATCTGCATGAATTTTGTCTCTCATGCACCTTAAGCATATGGCTATTCACTTTGAAACTATAACACTGAAAGATAAAACTGAAAAACACAGAGGACAGCCTAAATGCGAGTCAACTCAGATGCGTGGCTGAGTACAGTTCTTGGTGGCAAAGTTAAAACCCAGCCATGTACGCAGGGCATTTATGCAATTATTAATGAATAAAACTTGCTTTCACCCACTCTTATACTGGGACGAAGGAATTGAAATTACACAATGCATAATCAAAAATGGTAAAGGAAAAAAGATTGTTAAGTTGAACCTGTAGAATTTATTTGAAGGCGATACTTTCATAATTTGACCGATTTTTGTGTGGTCTACTGTTGGCTCGTGATGACACATAACATCACCAAAAAGTGCCACCCAAATGTGCACAGCTGGCAAACCAAGCTAGAAGGTGTTGTTCTTTGTAATTTTGAATCAATCTCTAAATACACTTATCAGTGATTCATCCCATCGAAAAGTCAAAATATTTGAAATTGCAGGAATGGCTTAAGTGAAGATAAATCTGCGGAATTCTCTATTATTACCACTGAAGAATTAAGGAGGGCACATGTGTTGCCGTGGATCATCGTTCGCCTCAGAAGCATAAAGGTTGTGGGTTCGGCCCCGCTGTCGCCATGTGTTGTGCACTTGGCACGGCACTTTACCTCGCTTGCCTCTCTCCACCCAGGAGTAAAAATGGTACCATCATATGCTGGGAATGCAAAACTGACTCGCTGTGCGGAGGATTGGCGAACCCCCCACACCAATATTATATGAGGGAGTCTGGCCCAAACGCCAATGACAGAGAGATGGGCACTCCGCCTGCGGGCGCACCATTTGCATTTATAGGTTGCTTCTGGCCTTATATCATTTGGGGTATATCAGGGTATATTAGGGAACCTGTACTTGTTACAGAGATTCAAAAAATGGATTTTTTAAATGATTTTTTTCAATTTCCCAATCTAGCAAATCACTGATAATGCCTTTAAATGTGCAACAAGAGATTTTGAGGCATCCATTAAGGTGTCATATGTAGTGATTTCATATCAGAGTAGACACTAACAATATTTCTTTCCTTGTATTTTGGTACAGAAATGTCTTAAAAGTGAATTTTAAATGCCTTTATTTCAATATAAAACAGGCTGAATTTCCTGTTTGCTCCAAAGGAAATCAGAAATTTCACAAATTTTGTACCAAAGAAATAATTCTCAGCTTAACCTTTCAGATGGGGATGTTTATGATAGAATGCTTTACAATAGTGCAAAAATCAGAATTTTCACATTTTCTTTGGGACACATGTTATGTGAAATCTCTCGTTGCACCTTTAATGTAGAAATTGCTGCATTGTATATATGTGTATTAACTCATCT
Source organism: Ophioderma brevispina (assembly GCA_023653785.1). Taxonomy (NCBI): domain Eukaryota; kingdom Metazoa; phylum Echinodermata; class Ophiuroidea; order Amphilepidida; family Ophiodermatidae; genus Ophioderma; species Ophioderma brevispina. The sequence goes on from JAMKCH010035939.1 coordinate 5,368, forward strand.
CCACTTTTCTTTTATGTGCATTCCTGTCCATTATCAGTCATTTTCTTCAGGATGGAGTTGACTTTGAGAAAGTCATCTCGCTTTTTTTGTGGTCGTGGAACACAAGTTGTGGAAGAACTTAGCATACCACATCACACTAATGACGATGTGCTTTGTCAATTGCTTAACTACTACTTGCTAAATAATACAGCAGGATTCTGTGACCTTTGACCTACCATGTTAGCTTAGCCTACATATTTCTATTTTAAATTTACAAGACACATGAAAGAGAAATGGTAATAAAATCTTTATAAAAATAGTGATTAAAACTTGCCCATCCCCATGTTACATGTATGAGTTTCGAAACAATGGAATTTTGAAACTGGCTATGGCTGTATGGTTTGGATATAAACCCAGGAGAGTACTGCAAGATGAATCTTGAAAAAAGCTAAACAGGGTTTAATCATCGCCGTTTGAAAAATTTACCTAATAACACCCTTAACGTATCAGTGTAAATGCATAATGTAAGGCCTATTATCGTACTTTTTATAACATAACAAGGATAACTCCCAACTTAACTTTGATGGCCTTCTCTCTAAATAAATTTCCAAAAAATAACTTTAAACATTTAAAAATAAAATTTTTTAGCTTTCTTTTTTAAGATTAATATTATTGCCATGGTATACCCCTAAGCAGTATGTTAGAATATCTATAGATACAGTCTTACCCAATGTTTGACGTAAATTTCCATCAGCCCCGATATGGCCAACCTTGTGGAGTACCGCAGGGAAATGATGGCATGATAACAAACCCAATTTAAGAACACTGGCACTTTGGAAAATAGTGTGCCCTCAAGGTTTTTCCAAATTGATGGTATTTTGGCATGGTTGTAAGCTTTTATATACATAGCCCTCACTTGAAATGATAAGACCAATCAGCACCCTTATGGGTAAACAGAACGATTTTTAATCAATATAAAAGGACTCCAAGGACATTTATTCAGCAGAATGACGGAAAATGGCGTTTAACACGCGGAACACACGCTGGAGTTTTTGATTCCCACAACAAGTGTGCACCTTTTTTGACCGGTATGTGACCTTTTGTGTTTTAATATCAATGGAGTACGAGTCTATGATATTCATGTAATAGACAATATATTTGTTGATTAAAGTTATGCACTTAGTAGCGCTACAAATTACCTGGACGTCCTTTAGCCTCTTTTTTTGTACATAATGTACCCTATCGGTTTTTTGGGTAATGTTATTTTTAAGTGTAAAATAAATGGCCTAAACAAGCGCTTGTTGGCAACATATATTGAAGAAATTTCATATTTTGTGAAAATGTCCCAGTGCTGCCTTAAGTTCTCTGACATTCACCTACCCTCGCACACATCTATCGATACCATCAATTGCAGCAAGGATTTTACTACAATTCTTGCTCAATTACAGCACTTTCTTCTGCGAAATGGACATTAAAAGCTTGTTAGGTTACCTTAAATTACTGTTTATGATGCTAATTCACGATTATACATTTCAGTGATCCTGACATTTTGTCCCAAAAATGCGTATTTAAAATGTTTTACAAGCTTTACCGTGCACCTCAGGACTGTAACTTGCGCAATTACGGGCATTGTTGATTACCATCCTGAAGAAAATACTGTAATGGACAGAACATTGCCATAAAAGAAAGTGGGATGAGTTAATACACCTAATATTGATGGCACATGTGGTCCAGGGAGCAAGGACCCGACTCATGACCCAAATGTCCTGGGTTCGAGTCCCGCTGAGCAATGTGTTGGTGCACTTGGGCAAGGCAACTTTACCTCGCTTGGCCTCTCTCCACCCAGGTGCAAAATGGGAGCTGTTAGGAATCTTGTCCATTGAGTGCCGCCAAATGGTATGAGTATGCCTTGGGGATTTGAGGCAGCTGACATATGTCTAGTGGCAGCGGAATAAATGTAATGCGCTTTGATACATTGTGAAAGGCGCTATATAAATGTCCACATTTATTTTTATTTATTATTACAAAGCAGCAATTTCTACATTAAAGGTTGCAACGAGAATTTCACATAACATGTGTCCCAAGAAAATGCGAAAATTCTGATTTATGCACTATTGTAAAGCTTTCTATCAAAAATATCCCCATCTGAAAGGATTAGTTTGAGAAATGTTTCTTTGGAACAAAATTGTGAAAAATTTCTAGTTTTGTAAAGGAGCAAATTACTAATTCCGCCTATGTTATTTATATTGAAAGATAAGCAAATCAAAATTCGCCTTTTCTCTCTCTTTTAAGCCATTTCTGTAGCCAAATATAAGGTAAGAAATCAATTGGGTGTCTAAGTCTCTATGATTACTATTATGACCACCAATATTTTGGTGCCTCAAAATCTCTCGTTGCACTTTTAACCTTGCTTAGCATACCCTTTAGTATGCGTCCAACCACATCAAGAGGAAGCACTGTCCACAGTACCCCCCGGGGCTTAGTACTACTATATCTATCCAAATGTTACAAAAGGAGCTTTTCATTTGTCAGTACAATATTGTAATATCACAAATATGGTAACTAATTTGAAGTAGTAAACCTATGAAATTTGTGAACAAAATTAAGAGATTACATTTTTTTCTTGACTGAATGAGAGTGTGCAAAACAAAAAAACATCTCTAAATTTTTGCAAATTATTACTTTAATCCATTTTTTAAGCTTAACCCAATAAGTTTGTAGTCCCATAGAGACTCGTAAAAAAACACCCAACTATCCTTCTTAAATCATGAGTTTGGGTAAGTCCACTTGTTCACCCACTGTATTTGTGGCTTCACTAGCAATGGTCAAGTGGGTAAGGTGGGGACCAAACTATTTGGTAGAATTTACTTTAGTATATTGAATTATAAGGAGATGATACTCAAAGGGGAAAAATATGTGGGCTTTTTTCAATAAAAAATATAATGCACTGTCTGATGTGGTTAGGCGACGGAAGTGCAAGTGTGGTGTGGCGATCAAGGCTTGGGGGGTGAAGGGGTAGGGTGTTTGGGTGTTGCCTAAAGTATTTAAAATATTTTCATTTTCATTTGGGAGACAAAGCTTTTCCACTTGATCAGTTTATATCGATGGTTTAGGGCAAAAAACAGGGCCCCCCCCCCGAAGGAAAGCCCCCATCAAGCAATAGCTTCAGGTGTTAATTTAGCACATATAACCTTACATAACCACTCAGGTATAAGCCCAAACTTCGGAAAGCCCACCCCAATTTTTAAAAAAATACAGGAGCAGCATACACTCGGGTAGAAGCCCAGGTAAGCCTCGTCAAGGTGCTTCTAACCAACACTTCATTCATTGGTTCACACGTCTATGGTCGTCACCATATATAAAGGAGTGGAACATAGCCCTCCCTAAACTAAAAATTTGCAAGAATTCACTCTATTAAACACCTAATTTGGGGTCTCCAATTTCACCTTGCCTATGTTCCCTGCTTCCACTAGCAAGTTAATAAGTTCAACTCCGGCAGAGCGCCTTGTACATTCTGTCATCTTTTTCTTCATTTGCAAAACTTTTACGAGTTTTGTACAAGGGAAGATAAGCCACAAAGTATTAGGCTGTTTGCTTCTGAGTAGTAGCACAACCACTGACCCTGACCACAACAGGTGTTTGTGGTTTGAATACCTAGATTAGTAGGACCCTGGATCCAGCCAGTTGGACAACAGACCACCAGACAGTGTACCATTTTTTTTAATTTGTTTATATCATCTTTCTTAGACAGGGTACAAATACTTAAGAACTGATTTCATACCTGAAAACAATGTCAAATAATGAAGAATAAATTTAATTATGCAGTAAACTGTGTGAAAATATTGTCGGTTCTTAAGCAGACCGCCTTGATCAGGCTAAAAGCCCAGGTAATTTAGGCATTCAAGAAACAATGTGCAGTTAATTACACAAAAACAAAATCACATTCAAAAACGTGGAACTATTCTATATTGCCATCAAGTAGAGCCAATGCATTGGGGATGGCTTGTTTTTCTAAATTAGTTTGATAAGGTGATGGGAAAATTGAACTTTTTATTTTTAAATTTTTAAAATATCTCTACAACAACATGTACATAAAATGGTATCTGGTGAATTATATGCTTCGTTGAAATGATATTGCCACTTTGGTATCTATTTGCTCCCACGTTCTAGCCCCTCCCTGGGTATAAGCCCCCCCTATTTTGAGTACAATATTCCTTTTTGGTGGTGGGCTTAAGCCCCGAGTGCTTACGTAATAACAAGACACACAATAGGCAGCTACTTTTGCAGACGGTCTTCTTGATGTAACCCTTTTTTGATTATGTTACATGTGAAATATTCAATGTAGGACTTCAAGCTAAGTTTAGGTTGAGGTTGATTTTTTAGGCAAATGGTCTGTGCTCACCTGTTTGCCCTCAATACTTCGTCAGCATTGACATCTTAAGACCAATGTCGCCCAAGAAAAAAGTCCCACTCTCAAAGAAGATGCCAAACTTAACCTGAATCCTACAACAGAGACCTCTTCACTTCTTGATCTTGCCTGCTCATCTTCCGTAACATCCGAATTCAACTACATGTCCGAGTACCCGCTCGCCATTCGCCTTTGTCCACGGCTTGCTCCATTTTCTGCACTCCATCTCTGCTCAGGCGAACTGACATTTTGAATCGTCCGTATCTGGTAGCAGGATTGGAAAAGAGTGCCCATGTTTGATGGGTCTCCAGCAAAGGCTGGGAGGTTTGCGATGGCCTTACTCTGGGTGCTGGAAAAGCCAGTAGGCTGCCCTGCATTTATTAAAATAAATAATTTAAACATAGAAAAATCATAAAGAATACATGTTTAAGCCAAACATTTTATATATTGTACATTCTTAAACAGCTGTGAAAATGTACATAATTTCATTGCCTGATGTCCGGGTTCAATTTGACAATTGAACCCAGGTGGTACATGCTGCGTATTGACCAGAGAAGATGAGAAAGGAGATGGCTCGATTTTGAAATCCGATTACCCAGGATTACTCTCATTCACCGGCTCATTGTGTTGGAAACTTCAAGGGCCACTCGATTGGACCTTTGAAGTAATCTGTTTATTCAACTCAAGCTTGGCCAGTCGGGAAAGTTTCACAACAGGAAGTAATTGACACACTGCTACTGAAACAGTTTATTAATTTTCTGGCTAAATGTTCTCTGCTGGTAAGGAATTCCACGTTTGTTCTGACCAATAATTATTTATTTTAATCGTTGGCGAAATAATTGAGGATAACAGTGACTTATTAACGAAAGAAAACAGCAAAATCAACCCTTTTTTCGGTAAGCTAACCTTGATTTAATGTTTTGAGGTCAATAGAGAATGTTGTTATTTTAGCCTAATTTAAACATATCCTGTTAGTTCCTGTGAAATATGATATGATGAAGGATTAGATAAATGCATTTTGAATTCACTCCAAACCACACCTGTTTGTGTCAGAAAGTGTCCAAAGTGTCAAAATGCTTTGAAAATTTGGGGTCAAAGTTGTTTGTAAGTGATACAGAAGATTACGTTTCGCTGTACTGGTCACGACCATAGTGTATAGTCTCTGTGCAAATATCAGTTGACAACTGAGTAATTGGAATATTTCTGGGATTTAATGACAGGTGTATGTATATTCTCCAGCAAGTAGTGCAGGTCTTTGATCCAATCAATCGGATTTAGGGCAATTAAGATGAATAGGCGGATGAACAGTTTATCTTTTGAAGTAACTGTTGAACCATCTCCTTCTTTCTCATCTTCTCTGGTATTGACGCTATTTGGAGGTTGAGGCGCTTGTGTCATACTGCATTTTGCAACATTCATGCATGCCTACCAACGTTGCATCTTGTTGCGTATATTCTTTGCGTTCAACAGGTTGTTTGATTTTTCTCCCTGGGTAGTGACAGTCCTTTCTTGTTGTATTTAAAGGTGCAACAAGAGATTTCACATATCGGGTGTCCCTTAAAAATCAAAAGTACTGATTTTTGCCCTGATATAAAGCTTTCCATCAAAAATATCCCCATCTGAAAGGATTAAGCCAATTGGTACAAAAATTGTGCAATTTTTAATTTCAAGTCAATACAAAATTCAGCCTATGTTTTACATTGACATACAAGCAAATCCAAATCGCCTTTTTTCTCTCTTTTAAGACATTTCTGTAGTGAAATACAAGGCAAGAAATCTATTAAGTGTCTAATCTATATGAAATTACTATTACGGCACAATATTTGGGTGCCTCAAAATCTCTTGTTGCACCTTTAAACCATAAGGGTCACAAAATTAGGTTAAAGATTACCTTGAATTATTAATCTGTTTAAGAATGAGAATAAAGGTATAATTTTAGGAACCGGCACTCTCTTTACAAGGAATTGAAACCGGCGATGTCATTATTTTTGCGTAGAAGAACTCGGCCCCTGGCCTCATTCTTCCACTTAAAATAATGGCATCACTAATTGGTTTCAATTCATCATAAAGAGAGTACCATACTGGTCATCTCTTTTCCTCAGATTCTGTTTTTTTTAGTTTTTTGTTTTGTTTTTATTTTGTTCCTGATGTTTTGTTTTAAAATATACATACTTGTTTTGGAACAGTAACTCATCCAAGTTTACCTATCTAAAACCCCTAAAACATTTAGAGAATAAAAGAGGGGATTTTTTGTTTTTGCCATCTTAGATGGTGTCATAATGGATGGGCATCCAATATTTTGAGTGGTGCACCACGATAAAATATTGGATGCCCATCCATTATGACACCATCTAAGATGGCAAAAACAAAAAATCTCATCTTTTATTCTCATTCTTATTTAGATTTGTGTAATTTTTGCTTTTATCGACATAATTTGTCAAAAATATTCTTACATCATTCTTCTTTTTTATCCATTTAAATAATTGCACCCCTCTTGAAAACAAATGTTTCAACCCAATGAACCAAAGTCACCGCACAGTGATTGTCATGCTGTGTAAATTGCATTTGCGTACCAACACGACATGCACAACGCAGTATAAACGCGTGTCATATATTCGACTGCACCGCGTAAATGCTGCACGCACTATCCATCTATTACCCAGTCATGGATGGGCAGACCTTTGACCTAAACCAATCAAATTTCTTGTTAATATGATAAACCACGCCCACTGAATAAGAATCCTAAATCTAAAACATAAAAATTCTTCATTTGGTTACCTGGCAACCAGGAGCACCTCCTCTGGCAGGATTGACATATCCAAGTTCATTGTAGGCCTGCTCTATCAGATTTGGAGGGAGTTCTGGAGGCTTGAATGTCTCACCACCATCATAGCTAAAGGCTTGTGCCCGAGGGTGCTCAGGATCTACAGTCCGTGAATTCATACACAATGTATTCTCTTGCAACTCCAGAATCTGTGAATTATAAAGTGAATTCATTGTAACAATGGTTCAAATGTCAACAGCCTTCTACACTACTTAAGGGGTTTGACATGTGATCTGTTTACGCGCAAGCTGTTTTGAGCTTTGAGCATTCAATTTAGCACCCACTATCGGCGGGAAAAGAAATACTTTGCATTTTGAGGTGCGAAAGTTCCATGCGCAGATACCGTGGATCTGTGCGTTTTGTTTGCGTTTATTCGTGCGAAGAATTAAAACAAAAACAAATCCCATCAATAGCAAGTCCTCTAGCTATGCCCGCTTTCAGGCGCGCATCTTCTACACACGCATTCACTGCTTTGCTGCATACTGAATGTGCCGCAAACTTTTCTTGCGGCTGCAACAAGCGATTTCACATACGGGTGTCCATTAAAAATCAAAAGTAGTACTGATTTTTGCCCTGCTATTAAAAGCTTTCACATCAAAAATATCCTCATCTGAAGACAGGATTAAGCAATATTGGTACAAAAATTGTGCAATTTTAAGTTCAAGTCAATCAAAATTCATGCTGAGAGGTTTTACATGAACATAAAGCAAACACAAATGCGCATTTTTTCTCTATTGAAGACATTCTGGAGCGAAATACAAGGCAAGAAATCTATTAGTCTAATTTATATGAAATTACTATTACGGCACAATTATTTGGGGCCTCAAAATCTATTTGTTGAACCTTTAAACCATAAGGTCACAAAAATTAGGTTAAGATACCATTGAATTACTTGTAAAGAATGGACTAAAGGTATAAGTGTAGGAAACGGCACTCTCTTTACAAGGAATTGAAACGGCGATGTCATTATTTGCGGAGAAGAACTCGGCCCCTGGCCTCATGCTTCCACTTAAAATAATGGCTCACTACCATTGGTTTCAATCATCATAAAGAGGACGAGTACCATAAGGGCACTCTTTGCTCAGATTCTGTTCTTGTTAGCTTTTGTTTTGTTTTGCTTTGTTACATGATGTTTGTTTTAAATAGAAAGACTTGTTTTTGGAACAGTAACTCATCCAAGTTTACCTACTAAAACCCATAAACATTTAGAGAATCAAAGCGGGGATTTTTTGTTTGGCCATCTTAGATGGTTCATAAGGGATGGGCCTCCAATATTTGAGTGGCGCACCACGTGTAAAATATTGGATGCCTCACATATGACACCATCACGTATGGCAAAAAAACAAAAAATTTGTTTAATTTTAAAAAGGCATTTGATTTGGATTTAATTTTTGCTTTTATCGAACCTAAATTGTCAAAAATATTCTACATCATTCTCTTTTTTATCCATTTAAATCAGGCAACCTATTTGTGAAAACAAATGTTTATCCCAATGAACAAAGGACCGCCATGATCGTAATGCTGCGTAAATTGCATTGCGTACCAAACGACAGGCAGTATAAAAGCGTTGTCAATATTTCGATGCACGCGGTAAATGCTGCACGCACTTCATTATTACCCAGCAATGGATGGGCAGAGATTTGACCAAAACCAATCAATTCTTGATTAATATGTAATAAACCAGCCACTGCATAAGTAATCCGAAAACATAAAAATCTTAATTTGGTACCTGGCAACAGGACGCACCTCATCGGGCGGAGACAGATCAAGGTTCATTGATAGGCTGCTTCTATCAGATTTGGGAGGGACGGTTGGAAGGCTTGAATGCTCACAACCATCTAGCATGAAAAGGCTTGTGCCCGAGGTTGCTCAGGATCTACACGTCCGTGAAATTCATACACAATGTATTCTCTTGCAACTCCAGAATCTGTGAATTCTAAATGAATTTATTGAAACAAGGTTTCAAATGTACAGCCTTATACAATATTTAAGGGGTTTGACGTATGATTTTTATGAGCAGCTGTTTTGAGCTTTTTTGAGCATTCAATGTAGCACCCACTCCGGCGGCAAAGAAATACTTGCATTTTGAGGTGCGAAAAGTGCCATGCGCAGGATACCGTGGATCTGTGCGTTTGTTTGCGGTTATTCGTGCGAAGAATTAAAACAAAAAACAAATCCCATCAATAGCAAGTCCTATAGCTTGCACGCTTTCAGGCTGCGCACTCTTGTTACACACGATTCACTGCTTTGCGCATACCTGAATGTGCCGACAATTTTCTTGCGGCAAAACAAGGCGCCAACCCACAAATGTTAAAAAGACTTGCTAAAATATGAGTTGTTTGCAGGCATACAATGGAACAAGGCGGTTTCAAACACAAAGGTCTGCTGCTTTCGTTGCAAGCTGTAAGACAAAGAGCAGCAGACGATTGCAATGTATGAATACGGGTATTCCCAAAAAAGTTGTGTGAAAGCGATACAGTGGAGGATTGCAGCACCCCCTCACCAAACACCCCATCCATCCACAACCACCCACCCTCCACAACCTCCGGCAACCCCCACCTACCCAAACACCCGCAACAAACACCCCCCTCCCCAACACACACCACAAACCCCCAACCACCTCCCAAACAACCTGCAACATCCCCAACCACACACCCCAACCCCATCCCAAACACCACGCAGCCACCCCACCTACCCCAAAACCCCGCAAACACCAAAACCCCTCCCAACACCCCGCGACACACCCACCTCTCCCAAAACCCCGCAACACCCTCAACCACCACTCCCAAACACCGCAACCACCCCACCACCTCCAACACACATTCATACACACCGCAACCTACCAAACACCAACCCCCCCCAGACACCCAAACCAGCCCAACACCCGCAAACACCCCACCCGCAAACACCCACCCCCTCCCAACACCCTGCAGCACCCCCACCTCTTCCCCAACACCCGCAACACCACAACCCAATCCCCACACACCCCGCAAACCCCCCACCCCTCCCCACCCTGCAACCCCCCACACCCTCACCAAACCGCAACACAACCCCTCCTCAACACCCCACCCCCTCCCCAACATCCCACAGACCACACCCTCCCAAACCACAAACAAAACAACCCCATATCAACAACTGCAACACCCATCCCCTATACAACATCCCTCCACAAAACCCCGCAGCACCCCACCCCCTCCCAACACCCAAGCAGACAACCACACCCCCCCCTCCCACACAACAACCACGAAACAACCCAAAACCACAACCCATCACCAAAAAAAACACCATGCAGCACCCTCCCAAAAAACACCAATGGCAACACCCCAACCCCTCGCAACAAACACCCGCAAGCCCGCACTGCCAGACCGCAGCCCAAACACCTCACACAAACCCCGCAGCCCCGCAGCGCCCAGCACCCCAGCCACCTCCCCAACACTCGCAACACCACAAACCCATCCTCAAAACCTAGCAAACAACGACACCCCTCCCCAACACCCCGAGAACCCCACTCCATCCCCAACACCCAGCCAAACCAAACCCTCCACAACACCTTTGCCATTTGCAGACCCACCCACCTCCCAACACCCTGCAAAACACCCTACCCCCCAACACCCGCAACAACCCACCCACTCCCCACCACACACCCAGCGCACACACCCACCTCCCCAACACCCACCACCCAGCAACCCCAACACCGCAGCACCTCACCCCATCAACACCCGCAAACACCCAACCCCCTCCCCAACACCATTTCAACACCCTATCCCCCTCCCCAAAACACCGCAGCGAGCCCGCCCCCGCAGCACCCAACCCCTCCCCACACACAATAAAACCCACAACCACGACAAAAAACCCCAGGAAAACTCACAACAACCACAAACAAAAACCAAGCCCAAGCACACCAACACCGCAGCACCCTCACCACATTCAACACAAGCAACACCCAACACCCTCCAAAAACAAAATGCAACACCTATCCCCGACCACAAAACCCGCAGCACCCACCCCCTCCCAAAACCCCATAAACACCCCCACCCCTCCCCCAACCACCCCGGAACACCACACCCCATCCCCAACACCCCGCAACCACCACACCACACCCGCCCCAACACCACCCCCCACCCCAACACCACACCACCCACCCCAAACACCCCGCCCCAACACCCTACTCCATCTCAAAACACCCCACCTGATCCATGTAGCACAGAACTTTTGCATTCGCCAATGTAAGTTTCCGCGATAGAGCAATTACGCATATTAAAATAGATCAAAAAACAAAAAAGTAACAGATGCAAGTATTTGGGGAGTAGTAAGTCCAGTTAACGCTAACACCATTCAAAAGATCCACCAGCGAAATCAAAAGCGGATTATTATTGGCTCCACAGAACTGGGAAATTACAAGCGTGGGAGTGTTAAAGACATCTCACTCTCCACCAAATTACGACTGGTTATTCACTAGTCAACCCAGTGTTTCTGTATGGCTTTGAAACCTGGACCATCAAAAAAGAATTGACATGAAGAAGTTGGAAGCTTGAGAGGGATCGTTGCTACAGAAAAATCCTTAATACAGTGGACGGATAAGATCCGGAATGAAGAAGTTCTGTCATAATATCCTCTGCAACTTCAACCAAAAGGATCCTAGCTCGCATCACAGCAACGCAGAGAAGCTGACATGGTTTGGCCAGTGTGCAGAATGAACAAAATCCGCCTACCCAAACGCATATTTATGGAAACTGTCGCAGGCAAAAACAGATAGGGAAGACCATGGAAGAGATGGGAAGATGAGATAATGTGGGCCCACCTTCCACAAGGCATATTGGAAGCGCAAGATAGGAATAGAGGTCTAAATTTGTGCGAGGAGCCAACGTCCTATGGACATGGTTGCATAGATAGATAGATCGAAACGAGATACAATTGCATCCCAAAATGCCCATTTAATTGGCCCAAGTGACATTTGACTAAAACTAAGAGTCACACAAAAGATGTATGGTCCCGACTAGTTCTTCTGTGCAAAGGAAAATTTTGACTATCCGATGTCGTTTCAGTGATACAGCCATGATGCATATTAATAATAGCTCATTTGCTACTAAGCCGAAAAAATAAAATAACTTTCAACATGGCAAAAAGATGTGCACCAAAATACAGGCTGTAATGCAGTGAAAGGAATTGTGTATCATTTTATGCCATACTAATTCGTAATTGCATACCTATTAACCCAAAATACGCCCAAAATCTACATCAGGTCGAGAAACTCTTCAACCCGCTTCCTTACACCAAGTTACATCATTCTATGACTTACGGAACTCAGAAACGTACACAAGCGTTTTTTCTAAATTATGCATAGACACTTAATTAGATATTTTGCGATCAAATTGCCAATTGGACCCAATTATGATTCAACGAAAGAGTGCAGGGCAGAGTATGCTTTCATGCAGCGCAGGAATTTCGCCTATCCGCTGTACAGTTTCAGTTACAGTTAAATAAGTATCATCATTAATGAGCTCATTTGCATACCTAAGACGCATGTAGCAAACTTTCACAATGCGAAAAAGAGGGCGCCCATAATAGGCTTTAATGTAGTGAATGAATTTTCCGTATCCGATGTTAAGTTTAAAATTTAGCCATTACGCTGATTATTGCATTAATTAGCTCATTGGCATACTTAATTTGCCCGAAATATTGCCGAAATTAATCAGTTCGAGAAAGCTCCAGCCCGTTCCTTCCACCACGTTACATCATATAAGCCTTACGGAACTCCAGAAAACTTGACAAAAGCCTTGTTAATTTTCGTAAGTATGAAAAGTAGATACTTAATAGGCATATTTAAGCACACCAAAATAATCAGGTCGAGAACTCATGGACCCACTTCTTTCCCCAAGTTACATCATCGTAGCAGTACGGAATCCAGATATAAATCGTACACAAGCATTGAACACGGCGGCGGGAAGACAGGAATGGACAGGCAAGACAGAAGACAGGAAAAGTGATAGCTAAGTCTCTGCCGAAAACAAAGTTCAGGCGAGACAAAATGGGAGGCGGTGAGCCCCATTGTTATTCAAAATTTGAAGAATGACATCGGGACCAACGTATTTAGAAAATTACAAAATGTTATTTGAGAGTTGTGATGTGTAGGTGTCCAAATGTGAAAATTACTTTTCCATAGAATTGCGTGTTTAAAAAAGCGACAACTACCTTTTTGTTTGGGCTATAAGCTCAAAAACAAAGTCAGGACCCAAATTTTTATTCCGGATTTAATCAGCCCATTGTTAACTTACCATGTGATTCTGGAAAATTTTATTGAAGTTAGTCACAAACGTCAAAACCCTAAGCACCGGAGGCTTGTGTGGGCATATCTAAACCCACCACCACCACCACCCACCACATCCACCCCACCCAGTCACAAGCTGTACGGCAAAACCTGGGGGAGGGTGGCAAATCCAAATTATTTACAAAAGTACATTGGTCCTCGGACGCTTGTGTGCCTGCCGTCGCGGTTTAGTGTGTGATAGGCCTAACCATGACATTTGACCTTGATATGCTGACCTTTGACCTCATCAACAAGAGGGATCCCATGCTGCACCTATGATTAAAGTTGGTTCCAATGAACTTCAACTTTCAACGGAGGTCAATTACATTTTCAGCCTATTTTACACTTTGACCCTCACCATGGACATTGCCTTGGCACATGACCTTTGACCTCATTAACAAGATGAGGGGATCCCAGGTGTGAACCTTATGATGCAAGTTGGTTTGGTTCCACTTGAACTTCAAATTTTCAAATGGGTCATTAACATTTTTGCCTATTTTACAAAAATGACCTCCATACTTTGACCTTGGCAGTGATCCGTGACTCAATTAACACGTGGGGCGATGCAGTGTTGCACCTGGACCCAAGTTCGTTTAAAGCCATCAAGTATAAGGATAGTACAGGCAAATTGTTAAACCCTTTTTCACAAACAGACATCAACAACAGCCATCAACAACAGTGGGACAAGGACCCTATGTGTCTTCTGCCTTAGGGCAGGCGACACAAAACAACCATGGAGCTGAAGAAGAATCAATTCCAAGTTACTGTAAGGTTATCTGATATTTATGTATGAGAATAACAGAGAAGACGAGGGAATGTGGTCATGGGAAGGCCTAGGACCAATCTTACATCAAAAACCAAATTGGTTGGTGGTTTGCCTTCTGATGCTGTAATTTCTTTTGATATGTTGAGGCGAGTGCTCTTTGAGGGGGCTTATCCACCATCATCTGGGCAAAACACCTAAGTTTGTTAATGACAAAAATGTGCCATTGCCTTACGGCAATGGCATGGGTATTGCTGTGTCCACAGTTTCATATAAAAGTGGATTGATTGATCCCAATTATGTTGAGCTATGAGTTTGCGCAAAAATGTAGGGCGAGATGCAGTCAAGCCCGATCTTTAAAATCTGCGAGTCCAAAAAAGTGGGCCGTAGTTAAATCATCGATTTTATGACTTCATGTTTGGATCGGATTAATTTGACACAGGACTCCTCCAAAACATGATAATTACAGAAATATTGTTCACCGTTGGTCTGAGAAGGAAGGTTTACCTTATCGGTATAAGAATGCGATCCACAATACCCTGAATAAAAAAATATTTAGGTTGGGGACAAATGGTCGCCAAATCAAATATGGTGATGCAAATCAGGGTCAAGTATCCCTGGGAAATGGATTCAGTTTCGGGACTATTTTGTTTTCTTTGCTGTAAAAAAAACATCCACTAAGTTACATATTGTCATTACTACATGCTATGACATCACCAAAGGTGAACTCCACTAGAATGAGGGCGGAAGAATATGTACTATCGGAAAACATCATTTTCAAGTTTCCAAATGAAAGGCAGAATTTCGGCAGAGTGTCCAAACATTATGGTATACTTTAAAGAGTGGAAATTTACGCCATAATCATTTTTCCCGCTTTTCGCGCACTTCTGAGCTAGCGACAAATTATAACTCACAAAAATGTTTATTTGTGTGTAGGGTCTAGGAGGATAGCTGAAAAGAGGGAATTAAAAACAGCAAAAATGTTAAAATACAGAACGCGAAAAATTTACGCTGCGAAAAGACACTTTACGTACTTCAAGGCCTCGGGGGACTGTTTCTGGTTAATTCTGTAGAATTGGCGAAGTGAAACGTTACTTTCGATGTTACCATACTACAAGAATAGCCGCGGGATGCTGTTTCGACCTACCGAGGTTAAGTTCCATACTAGTTAAAATATTAAAACCGTTTGCAACTACTGTGTTAAATAGTAACGCTCGTATAGCAACTCCGTAGCAACTACAAAACCTGCTATGACCCATGTTTTGGAAGCCATCTTGGAAATCTGCAAAAAAACAACTTGCATGATCTCTGCGACAGTTGAACGTCTGACAACCCCTGCCGACGATGTGTTTTGGATATAAGGATCATTTTATCGGCGAGGGTCACTTGCGAAAATCAACGAGAAAAGGAAAGGCATTTTTCCGTGCCTTAAGTTTTATTGGAATGGGCTATTGGATGTAAATATCAAGATCACGTGGTAGTGAACTCGCTGATCAGAGGCCATCCGACCTCTAGCCTGTTATTGCTTCTAATCTATGGTTACTTACAGTTGCTTCACAAGTAAGTAAATATAGGCTCAGTCATCATTCCTCTTTGTATGGTACAAAAACTCAGGCTTCCATGTTCTGGGTCATCGCGGTATATTACATTGAATGATCACAGGTACCGTGCCTACAGACTATAAAAGATGCACTGGTTCTAACAACAAGGAATGACATCGGGACCTCAACGTATTTAGAAATTACAAAATTTTATTGAGAAGTTTTTATTTTGTAGGCGATCCAAATGTCAAATTTTGACTTTTCCCATAGACTTGCGTGGTTTAAAAAGCGACAACATACCTTTTTATTTTGGCTATAGCTCAAAAACAAAGTCAGTGACCCCCATTTTTTATTTCAGATTAATCAGCACCATTGTAAATACCATGTGAATTCTGGAAAATTTTATTGAGTAGTTCACTAACACGTCAAACCCCCTAAGCACACGGTGTGGGCATATCTACACCCACCCACCCACATCCACCCCACCCATTCACAAGCTGTACGGCAAAATCTTTAGGCAAAACCTGGGGAGGGTGGCCAAATCCAAATTATTACAAAAAGTACATCGGTCCTCGGACCGCTTGTGTCGCCTGCCGTCGCGGTTAGTGGATGATAGGCCTAACATGACCTTTGACCTTGATATGTGACCTTTGACCTCATCAACAATGAGGGATCCCATGCTGCACCTATGATTCAAGTTTGGTTCCAATTGAACTTCAACTTTTCAAATGAGGTCAATTTTACATTTTCAGCCTATTTTACAATTTGACCTCACATGACCCTTGACCTTGGCACATGACCTTTGACCTCATTAACAATGAGGGATCCCATGCTGCACCTATGATTCAAGTTTGGTTCCAATTGAACTTCAACTTTTCAAATGAGGTCATTTACATTTTTAGCCTATTTTACAACTTGACCTCTCATAACCTTTGACCTTGGCATGTGACCTTTGACCTCATTAACAAGTGGGGGATGCCATGTTGCACCTGTGACCCAAGTTTCGTTTAAATCCATCAAAGTATAAGGATATTACAGGCAAATGTTAACCCTTTTTCACAACAGACATCAACAACAGACATCAACAACAGTGGACAAAGTGATCCCTATGTGTCTTCCTGCCTTAGGGCAGGCGACACAAAAAACCATTGGAGCTGAAGAATCAATTCCACTTACTGTAAGGGTTATTTCTGAATATTTATGTATGAATAACAGAGGAAGACGAGGTTGAATGTGGGTAATGGGAACGCCTATGACCAATCTATACATCAAAACACCCAAATTGGTTTGTGGTTTGCACTCTGTATTGCTGTAATTTCTTTTGATATTTTGGGCGAGTTGCTATATTGAATGTGGCTTGTCCACCATCATCTGGGCAAAACACCTAAGTTTGTTAATGACAAAAATGTTTGGCAATTTCCTTACTGCAAATGCATTGGTAATTGCTGTGTCCTACCACTTTCATATAAAATTGGAATTGGATTGATTGATCCCACATTTATTGGTTGAGGTATGATTGCTAAAAATGTTGGGCGAATGCAATCAAGCCAATAGTTTAAAACTCCTAGCGAGTCCAATAAATTGTGGGCGTTAAATCATCCGATTTTATGACTATCATTTTTGGATCGGATAATTTTTGACACAGGACTCCTCAAAACATGATAATTACAGAATTGTTGACTACTGCTTTTGGTCTGAGAAGTGAGGTTTTACCTTATCGGTTGATAAGAAATGATATCCACAATACCCTGAATAAAAAAATATTTAGGTTGGGAGGTCACTAATGGTCCGCCACATCAAATATGGCTGATGCCATCAGTCAAAGTATCACTTGGCCAAATTGTTCAGTTCTCGGGACTATTTTTTTTACCTTTTCTAAAAAAAATCACTAAAGTTACATTATTGTCATTAATACATGCAATGAACATCACAAAAGATGAAATCCCCTTCAGAATGAGGGCCTTAAAACTATGTACTATCGGAAACTCACTTTTCAAGCACAAGAAAAAGACTCTTTCCAAATGAAAGGCAGAATTTCGGCAGAGTGTCCAAACATTATGGTATAAACTGTAAAAGTGAAATTTTCCGCGCTAATTAATTTTCGCGCTTTTCGCGCCCGTTCTACTAAGCTCAAATTAAAACATCGCAAAAATGTTTATCATCTAAAATAATCAATTCAAAAAAAGAAAAAACATAAAAACAATACAAAATTTTAAAAATTACAGAAAACTAACAATTTCACAGCGCTAAAAGATCACTTTTACAAAGTACGTCAGCCCCTGGACTGTTCCTGGTTAATTCTTTGAATTGGCTTGAACACGCTTACTTTCGCCTGATTTACCAATAATACAAAGGACTACAGCGGACGCTGTTTTCGCACCTACCGAGTCAAAGTTCCATACTAAGTTTAAAATCTAAAAAAACCGTGCCTACTACTGTGTTAAATCGTTTTCCACGCTCGTCATAGCACTCCGTAGCAACTACAAACATGCTATAGACCATGTTATTTTGGAAGCCACTTTGGAAATCTGCAAAAAACAACCGTGCCTGATCTCTGCGACAGTGAACTTTCTGAACAAACCACATGCGACGATGTTCTTGGATATCTAAGGCTCATTTTATCTTCGATGGTCACCACCTTGCGAATCAACTAAAAGTGCATTTTTTTTTCCGTGCCTTAAGTTTTAGGTTGTAATGGGCTTGGAGATAAATATCTAAGCATCCACCAGTGAGCTAGCTGATTCAAGATGGCCATCCGACCTCTAGCCTTTTATTGCTCTACTCTATTTGTAATACTTACAGTTGCTGTCAAAGTAAATATAGGCTTCAGGTAATCATCCTCTTTGTATGGTACAAACACTCCAGGCTTCCATGTCTTCCCATGGTCATCGCTGTAGATTACATTGGAATGATCACAGGTACCGTGCCTACAGACTATAAAAGAATAGCACTGGGTTTCTAACAAGGAATGATTGCTTACTACACTTTAATACTGGGTAAGAGTGCACATATATTAGCCAGTTTTAGGCCTACAAATCTGCCTCAGAATGGTTAGTGCTCGGGGGGGGGGGGAAAAAAAAAAAAAAAAAAAAAAAAAAAAAAAAAAAAAAAAAAAAAAAAAAAAAAAAAAAAAAAAAAAAAAAAAAAAAAAAAAAAAAAAAAAAAAAAAAAAAAAAAAAAAAAAAAAAAAACCCAAAGACCCCATATATTTTACAATTTTACCAAACTGTCACCCAAAGACCCCTATTTTGGGGAAAATTTCGCAAAATGTTCACTCAAAGACGCCTATTTTGCAAAATGTTCTAAAATGACCCCATTTTTGGAAAAAATTTGCAAATTTGTCACAAGGAAAACCCCTTATTTTGGGGCATTTTGGCTGTCTCTCACCCAAAGACCCCTATTTTTGAGTCCTCTGTCACAGAATGCCCCTGGATTTCGAAGCGCCAGCCTTATACCCATATCTATTTCATATGTGATTGCCCCCCTCCCCCCGGGTTATTGCTAGAGAAGAATATTTTTATATATTATATGAAACAAATATTGACAGCACTATATTTGTGAAATGGTGCAAAATACTTGCCCTCATTGACCAAGACCTTGGGATAATATGGTCTTGGGGAAAATAGTAGGCCCACGCTCTCTAGTCACTTTGGGTAGTTATTTTACATTATTTTCCTCAAGAGCAGTCTACCGTATTGTTCCTAATAAATGCCCCGGCGGCGGTGCATTTTTCAAAAGGGGGGGTTTATTACAGTCAAAAATGGAAAGTCAAAAATCCCCGCAAAAACCACCTTACACAGTTTACCCTTAATGCAGGACAACCCAAGGCCTCTGGACTGTTCCCTGTTAATTCTTTAGAATTGGCATGAACACGCTTATTTTCGTTGATTACCAATAATACAAACAAACGAGCAGGCAGACCTGTTTTCGCCACATACCAAGGTCAAGTCACATCCTAATTTGAAAATGGTTACCAAAAACTGTGCACTACTAAGGTGTTAAAGATGTCACACTTGATCATAGAAATACGACATGCTATAGCCAACGATATTTGTAAGCCTATTTTGGAAATCTGCAAAAAAACACTGTTCCCGATCTTTGCTACGATAAACACACCAAATGATGATGTTCGTGGATATCAAGGATCATTTTATAACCGAGGGTCGCCTGGCGAAAGTCAACAGAAAAGTGCATTTTCACCTGTGCTGTAAGATTTAGTTATGGGATGGGGTGGCCAGTTACAATTAGTGACAGATGCTTCATATAAGCAGAAAGCTTTAAAGGACAGGAGGATTTTTTTTTGTTGAGGATACGAATTTCTCTCTCTCAAATGCACAGAATCGATTGTAGACCACCCTACCAAGAATGTTCCGAAAGGTGTATGGAACAAACAAGTACAAAAGAAAACAGCAAAAAACTTGTTTGAACTTGCCTGACTATCGTTCGTAATTGTCCCCATAGAACACAGTGCTTGCTTTGTAGGGCACGACAGAAAAAGTACTAATCATCATATTCTTACATACACGACGGCGTATTCAGGCTTATTCCACTTTGTGTGTGGATCTATAACATTGGAAAAAAACATAACAAATATTTGCAAAAAACCCGTCCGGTCAAAAAAATGTGGGGGCGCTTTTTCTGCAAAATCTTCCTATGTCTCGTGTTAAGCATGATGACCAACAGCGATTATTGATATGGATTACAACAGTCCCGGCCTTTAAATCATCTGATTTAGGTAAGCTTAATTTCATTTCTTGATTGTTTTATCCGGAAAACATAGGGGGGGAGGAGAGGAGGCGTATGTAGAGCAGGGACATTATTAGGATAACACAGTATATTTCTATAATACTCACATGCATGATTTTGTTATTTTTATGACCATTTGGTATAAACAAATGACGAGGGTATTTCCGGGGCATTTATTGAGGGGAGCATTTAGTACGATCATACATTTCCACAAATCATAAATTGACACTTAATTACTCTAAAAATTGCAAGAATGCTAGATAGTGCTCTACAATAATGTTATATTCCACAAGAGGTAAACAGCAAAAAAAAAACAAAAAAAAAAGCTCTTCAATCAAGAGGACATTGCAGGTTTACTCGAATTGAAAAGCCAAGTTTTTAAAAAATTGCTTATTGCCGAGAAAAAAGGTCGTTAGCAATTCTCGAACCACTAGGGCCGCCTGTTTTAAAACTAACCTCAGGGACCGTGCAATGACCCTGCCTTATTCATATGAAGGTTACCGTGATGTTGCATGCATGGGCCCAAGTTTGGTTGTATCAGGGATGGCAATTCGACGAATCACAGAATCGATTCTCAGTGATTCTTTGTACTGTAGCCTCCGATATTAGAATGAATTCTCATCCCATTCAGACCATTTGCATTCTGGCAATGGGACCCAACTTTTCAAATATGAACCTTTGATGCTTTAGCTCATTTAATCATTCTTATAACTTGATGACCTTCATATGACAATTGACTTATTGTAGGCCTTGTGACCTCATTTTCATATGAAGGTTCCCAAAGGCAATCTAGGAACCAATATCTGAAAGCAGTTTGACTTTACTTCTCACATGAGGAGGCAATGATGTTTTCAGCCCATTTTATAATTTACCTCATAAAGAATTCCAAATCAGTTGGTTAAACTGGTTATTACCGCTATCTTTTCCCTGGAGATGGCCGCGCACCATATGCGCTTCGCCAGACCCGAAACGGCAACCTCCACATTACTAGCATTATCCTTCTTTATACCAATTAACTACGTTACGCCAGGGTGGTGGTGGGCCTTGAATTTGTGTCTTATTCCGAGTGAGGATTTTGAGCGAACCTCTACCTCCCACAGCTCTTTTTCCTCCTTTCAGTTCTTATTTCTTCTCAGCATTTCCAGTTTGCCTAGGTTTGTGGATTAACCTCAGTTAGGTAGGGTCACAGGCAACCCTGTGCCCTGGATGTTTCAGAGTCCTGTATACCAACAATACTCTTAACCTGGCGTGTACAAAGACCACAAAATGGTCGGTGGTTGGTGGACAGGTGTAGCCGCCATACTACGGTTTGGTTGCAACTGGACCAAATCTGTCCTTTCCTTTATATCCTTAACGCTATAGGTTGTTCTCGTGGTAGGCCATTAATAAACCTATAGCTGCTTAAAACATACCAAACATTAAGGGCGGAAGAAACCACATGTTCACAACGGCCGTGTTGTTCCAACTTTATAGTTCTCTGCTGCCTTGTTATACTCACTGATTGCATGAAAGGGCTTGGTGAGACAACCCTGCCGGCATACATCCGGATTGAGCCCGTAGGCGACTTGCCTGTGCTCTACTCAGAGACCATGTCGGCAACTCCTGCGACGCTGCTTGCACCAAACTGTATCGTTTTTCGACTTTCCTTTGGATTTGTCCTCAGCGTGGAGACGGGGATTCATGTGCATTGTCAACATACGGATCTTCTCCATAGCATTGCCCTGCTTCCATCCCTGGAGAGGACACTCCTGCTTCTCTTCATAGTGTGACCCAACACGGGAAGTAGCAGTTACCGTTTTTAAGCTACTTTGTTGATTGGCGAGAGCTAGCGCCCGAGGGCTACTTACTGCCGAGGTTGGAGAGATCATCGTCATCGCACTGGGACAGCTACCTCCCGCCTTAAGCTGGGCAGCCCCCAGCCAATTGGTGCTGTCCCGCCACAGTTTAGTCCTCCTCATAGGGTGCATGGGATAGGGAGAACATTCATGAAAGCTGACCTGCAATTCACTTACTGTCACCTGGCAATTCAAGATAAAACCCCAATAAGATAACTCAAGCTGGGATGTGGAATGTTGCTACCATGAACCCTGTTTAAGTGACAATCTCAAAGTATCAATGATACTCGCAGACACAGCGCCAATCATTATAATGAGCTCCTAAGACTTCAGTCGACATAGCCAACTTACGAACACGTTCTAGCAGATTTCGGTTACACTCAGGAAGGACTACACCTTCTTGTTGGACAAGGGAACTCAAGCAGAAGAACCCTCGAATTTTTGGTCGTTGGTTTTGCAATTAGTAACTCCTTACTGAATTCAGTGGAGCCTGGTACTGGATCAGAACGCCCTCTGACACTTCGCCTTCACCCAGCGATGGGCCTCTCCCTCATCATGTTTACTGCTCCAACCCTGACTTCCCCTTCTGAAGCCAAGGAATGACTTCTATGACAACCTTGGAGCTGTAATCAAGGGTATCCCAAGAGATGAACACCGCCTTCTCCTGGGTGAGTTCAATGCGAGAGTGGGTTCTGACCACGGTCCCTGTCCATCTTGCCTTGGACACCTTGGTGTCGGTAGACTAATGACCGGGACAAACGTCTTCTTGAAAACTGTGCGCCTACTATAACCTTTGTGTGACCAACACCTTTTTCAGACAAACACTTCAGCACAAAGTATCCTGGCATCACCCACGCTCCAAGCACTGGCATCACCTTGACCTGATCATCACAAGACGATCTTTCATCAATGCTAAAAAAATCCCCACCTCACTATATCGTCCATAGTGCAGACTGTAGGTCTTAGGTGTTTCGTCCTATATTACTTTGTTTTATCTGCTTTTGTCATAGTAAAATGAGACTATCAACCATCTGTGGCCAATGGCACATACAAATGAAGCACACCTTTTTTCCAAGTCAGCTCACAGCGTACTCTTTATAAATTCCATGTCTGTATCCAGAGTAATTACCTTTTTGTGATGTTTGTGTGCTCAAGTTGAACGTTCAGGACACTAATCTCCCTGACTTCATTTGAATACCATGGCCAGGACCTGTTGATAAAACCAATAACAATATCACAAATTGGCTTTGCCCTTGCCAAAAAAGAGTTCCATATGTGCCCCTCCCCCTAACAATTCTGCAGCCCTTGACGGAATAAACCCACAGGAGACGAGGTTTGCAGAATTTGTAGGGAAGTGAGACATATGGAACACCTGCCAAACTTGCCACAGTCCCAACAGGAGGTCAGGTCACATGTGATTATGTAATCACACCTATCTGTCCTCAACTCAGCGGGCTCTTTTGCCCATTTTATACATAGTACAATCCCCGTACAAATTAACTAGCCACCCTTTTCAGAGAAGACTCAGATCTATATATTAATACCGGTGGTGTTAACTGTGTGTCTGTCTGATTTTCTCAGAGACCGAGGGTCTCACGTGCTGAAACTTGGTTGGTGGGTGGGTGCCCCTTGACCGTCCTAAAACCGAGTTTTGTATTGGGTTAGTGGATCAATGGTAATCAGGGGTCATTCAAGGCACTATAAATTAATCACCTGGGCATAGGGTTTTTCAAATTCCCGGAATTTTTCCAGAGCTAAATTTCCATGGAAATTTTGGGAATTTACGGGAATTTTGGGATTTTAGAAATTTTCGGGAATTTGGGAGGATTTTTCAAATCTTTTGAATTTGATGCACATTAAAAAAGTAAGGTTCTTTTTTGTTCAGATTAGGAATATTACTTCTGATGCTATCATAATAACATACACAAACACAAGCATGTTTCAAACAACTGCGAAAATGAATAACCCCACTCTGTACAAAAACAATACATGTTTGGGTGATTTGTGTCGTCTCAAGAATCGCGAAAGGCACATGGATTCTCTGGATCGTATGTCTGTGTGTGTGTGTGTACCACAATTTAACTCTTAATATATTGCATGCTATATGATTCCGTAGGGCACAATTTTTTTAAGCTGGTGGAAAGGAGGGGGCGTAGTGGGGTACTTTGGTGACTCTCATGTGACCCTTTGGGGGGGGGGGGGGGGGGGGGCCCCATTCACAAACCTGCGACAGCAGACAACACTCATGGTCCAGGGACCGTTAGCGATGTAGTTTTTTATTTTATATTCTGTCCGACTCAACCGGTCTTGTGGACCCCTAGTGAGAAATTCGAATCAGCGTACTACTTAAATGGTTCTGACTGCTTCCGGTAACAGCATGAACATTTTTGGTTGGAATTCAGCAGCCTTCCCAGCTAATTTTCAGATTTTTGGAAATCCAGATTTCAGGCTACAACAAAATTATAAATAACTGGGGCATTTTCCCCAAAAATCTAAAATCAGACGATTGTCTGAAAATTTGCATGCATGTTGTGACATTTTGTTGTACTAATTATACTTGAATTCCCATTCATTTGCAACTGGTTTGAAAACCATATCTTGGTCAGTTATTTGCTTGCAAAATATCATATACGAGCGATTAAAGTACTATCTATAATGCTATAAAACAGTTGACATTAAAACAACCTTCCTCCAGATCCAAAGAAAAAATGCGTAATTTTTTACAAGCAGACTAATTAAAAATGTTTACATTTTCGTATTTTTAATATTCCTTGTTATTTTGTTAGAATGTAATATCTTTGTGTTTAACAGTATATAAAATGAAATTTAAATTTTACACTTGACAAATGACATTAAATCTGTAGACAATTTTGGTAATAAAATGTAAAAACAGTCTTTGCCCAGAGTTTAGAAACCACTACTTCCAGCGCTTACATTGTGTGTACTGCGTAGAATATTCTACTTGCCTGTAACAATATGTCATATTCAGCACCAAACAGTAAAATACGTAAAGAAAGACCTAGCAAACATGGTTTTTAAGTTTTCCTGGGTATTAAATGATTTAAAATGTTTAAAACTAAAAGATCCAAAACTGAAAAGTCCTGAAATTTCCAATAGTCCCGGGCCCTTCAAAATTCCCGGAAAGTTTCCGGAAAGTTTCCAAAACTCCCGAACTTTCCAGCCCCTTTGCACTCCCTCCCCACACAGGAGTTTTTGGCCATTCTGGCCACAGATGAGTAGTTGCACAGTGTGCCCATTCTGGCATCTGCACAGTGTGGGGCTGGAGAGACGGAGAACACAGCGTGACCAAATAGGCAGCTGCACATTGGGGGGCAAGATGGCATCTTCCGTCTGGCTCCCACATGGGCTGTTCAATAGTAAATGCCAATCTGGGCCCCATTTTTTGGCATTTGCCATCGAGGCCAGGGTTGGCTGCCACTCTGGCCCCAGTTGGTGTCTCTCTCCATAGCAATTAATGATTTTTAACCACAATCATGCTTGGTTCCAGGTATTTCTCTTCCCTAATTGGAAGAATGGTTAAAATGTTGCTGGTTCCCATTCACCTGTTTTATCTATGTTAAAAGAATACTTTTGTTTGAGCATTCTGGTGATGGGTTCTGGATGGTTCCCGGGGTTTGCGGGCTCTTTTGTGTATTAAGCATTGGTTATTTAGCATTGTCCTGGAACCCAACTTAGCATTTTGGTTAAAATGATCAAAATCCTATTTTAAACAAAAGTGGAACACTTGGGTGGTTCCCAGAAGATCTTTCTATATGGTCCCGGTGTTTTTCCGGTTCCTTTTGCATATTACTGGTTTGTGAGCCTCGTCTGGAACCCGTCAACTATTTTGGCTCACACTGGTCAAATTGTATGATTTTTAAACAAAGTGGGAACACTTTGTTGGTTGGTTCCCAGAAGATTTCTAGATGTTTCCCGGTGTTTTCGGTCCTGTGCATATTAATGGTTGTTGGGCTTTGTCTGGAACCCGATTCAACTATTTTGGCTCAAAATGTCAAAATTTTCGAATTTTTTAAACAAAGTGGCCCTTGGATGGTTCCAGATGTGCATCAGTTTCACGGTGATTAGCATAACAGCAACTCAATTAAGTCCCCTTTTTCATGTTGAAGGTCTGCTTTGTTATGTTGAAAGTTTGCCGCTTGTCTAAACGCTGTTGATTTAAGGGTTGTGGTGCAAATGTAAATGAATCAACAGTGGGTCAATACTGCTTGCATTACGCATCACTTGTGATTAGGTAACTTTTGTCAATCACTGCTTGAATGTCCCCTTCATAATTTTGATGCGACGGTAAAAAAATTTGGGGCAACCGGCGAGCCAAAAAAAATTTGGTTTTGTTGAACTCGAAGGTCCACTTCTTCTGTGAGTCCGCACCTCCCACATAAATTCTTGGTACGGGCCTGGTTTTTGCACCTTTTAATACTTTTCATTTGCATAAATAACCCAATAGCTGCATGCCACAACACGCGATTCTTTCAATCAAAAAGATGCTAGTTTGCATGTTTTTTATTTTGTGCTAGAGTGTTTTGTCATCCTCCATGCAGAAAATTGGCTGGTGTATAGCTTTTCAGACTGAACCCCCTTTTGCCTCGTGGAGGTTACGTTGCCACACTCATCCAGAGCGGATCTATTCATTAGTTTGAGTGCTGCCAATACATGTTTGATTTATTCTGTAATAT
>JAMKCH010035940.1:0-14800 GCA_023653785.1 Ophioderma brevispina
TACTTAATTCCATAAAAAGTACGGCTGAATTTTCGTATTATTGCTCTACAGTTTTTTAAAAATTATAAATTTCATAATTTTTGTACTAAAGAAATGATTCTCAGCTTAATCCTTTCACATGTGGATATTTCAGAGAAAGCTTTACATACAGTGCAAAATCAGAATTTTCATATTTTTAGGGGACACCTGTTATGTGGAAATCGTCGTTGCACTTGAAGGAGTCATTGGGGTCATTAATACGTCCAAAGGTCAAATTTACACAACAATTGCCCCAACTTTGAACAAAATTTTGACTTAAATGATCTTTTTGAACAGTCTAAAAATGTGATAAATATTTTGAGATATTAATGGGCAAAGGTCAAATTTTCAAAATGCTCAAAATTTAGCCGCAATTGACATGACTTATGGAATTTAAACCGGTTTTAAAATATTTTCGAAATGTGGAGGTTGTTATGGGGTCATTA
Source organism: Ophioderma brevispina (assembly GCA_023653785.1). NCBI lineage: Eukaryota > Metazoa > Echinodermata > Ophiuroidea > Amphilepidida > Ophiodermatidae > Ophioderma > Ophioderma brevispina. The sequence goes on from JAMKCH010035940.1 coordinate 465, forward strand.
ATAATAATACGGAGCTTTTATATTAAAGCGGCATTTCATCAAGATCACAGCGTTGTTGCCTATTATTACGCTGCCATCAAGAAATCGTCACAACATTTCGCTTCATATAGGGGCTTGTGGCCAATTGGAATATCCCTATTAACATTGTCATATCTCAGGATAACAGCGCCCGTTTTCTTCTTGAGTTGACGAGGCAATTGAGATTATTAAAGGTCATTTCGTGATTTCAGCACTTCTCTTTTATTCACTGATCACTAGATATCCTTGCAGAAAAAGCTATCTCAAACTTTGAGGTGATCCCGATCTTGCGGTTTTGTGTTAGAGCAATTGCCAGTTTCCCACGGTCCCATAGGCTACTGTGACTGGATTCTGTCGTTTACGGACAGAAATACCAAAATAGCGAATTTCTTACAGATGCGACGAAATTTGCAACGTAAGATTTGTACACATGGATTACGATAAGGCTCAAACGGCTCTGATGAGTATGAACATATCAACATCTGTTAGGGTCAGTCGGGGGGACAGAGGCGGGATCACGAACGTAAATGCCACTGTAAGTACTTTCACGGGGATCGAACTCACGATGTACCATGGTCTGGGATTCCTGCACGCGTTATTCTTTTAGGATAACAAAGACGATATTAGAGCGGGAGCACGGACCTGTGTCAAACATCATCGTTCCAGCCCCAATATTGGTATGGACCTCAATGCAAGGTAGTTGGTAGTAGTGGTCTCAAATTGGGTTGTCACTTTTTTAATAGGGGCTATTTTAAGGTTACACAGGGCGCAAACTTTTTAAAGTCTACTTCTATTACACTGTTGAAAATTCTGCCATGTAGTCAGTCTTCATAGTCGTAAGGATCCAAATCATGTATAGTTGTACCATCTATGAACATTGATTTTGCGAGGTATAGAGATTAATGGCAAAGCGTTTAAAAAAGTAAATTTCCTTTGTATTAAGGGTCAAAATCAAAAGTTCATCTTCTTTAATGTGTCAAAATAAGAATAGTTTGTAGCATCTACAAATCATACACTCTTGCCCAAAAGGTTAGTATAGTAAAATATTTTACCACTTTTATGGAATGATTCTTACAGTGTGAGTTATTTTGATATCCAATGGTGTATATCGCTAACTACTTGATTGATCATTCTCTTCCGAAAATATCACATGAACTTATTCCATAATTAACCATTTGCGAACTGTGTCCTTAGCTGAAAGGAAAAAAGGCGGGTATTTGAACAGCAGATGTATGGATTGTTACAATTTTTCAAATCAGTCAGTTTACAGATTTTTGGGTAATTTCATGCATCGAAATGTTCAATATAGTACTGTTTTAAATGGTCACTATTCCGTCACTTTAGTTTGAGTGATAATTTCTTGCCCATGGTCGACGCGCGCTTGCTGGTTGCGTAAACTGAGTCTAGTGTGCCACCCAGTGGGCGCCGTTTTGGCGGGGGAAGCGGGCGTACATAGTAACTTGGCCAAGAACTTATACTCCAACTATAATATCGAGTATGGCCACCCTTGTCATGAATCAATGCGTCAGGACGTCGCGGCATACTGTACACAAGGTTGTTATGATGTCAATGGGCAGTGCGTCCATTATCGGTCAGAGCCGGAGCTAACTCCGTAGAGTTTGAGGAGATGTCCTTGTCATGATGGTCGTGTCTAAGGCATCCCAGGCCTGCCGATAGGGTCATATCAGGGGAGCAAGCAGGCAGGGCATTCTGCCACACCCCCTCTGCCTCAAGAAAAATTGGTCTCACCCACGCGGGCCCTGTGCGGCGTGGCGTTGTTTTTTGCAGCCGAAAATTGCTTACATAAACCCTTCTTGCAATGTGGCAGACAGACAGTGGTTTTCCAGAAACAGTTCAGTTGCCACCAGTGACGTTCTTCCGCCAGAATGAATAAGAAACTCCTTAAATAGGACCATAATTATTCTGCCCCCTGTCATAAATCCCCGACAATGTTCCACGATAGGGTCGATGGTATATAGTTGTTAATAGTAGTGTTATATGACCTTTATCCGTAAAAGTATTAATTTAAGGATCACAAACAACGTGTTTTCTGCCAGATCGGTTGTAAAGCATTGGGTATTTGATACTTATAGATAATTGTAAACGGGTTATGGTTCGCCTCCAGTGAACCGTTGACATGGTTAATCAGGTTTTACATTTTTTAGAGTGAGAAAAGGTGAGAAATCAACTACAAAACTAAAAAATGCTTCTCCCCTACAGAGTTGTGTCGCATGGTAACGTTCTCATGCATATAAAAGCGCTTTTGGACACATCATCAAGTTTATACTAGGCATTGCGGTCAATTCCCTACAAGTCATGAAAGCCATTAAGGTCATTGCGTATCATTTAGCGGTCCCAAGGTCAAAATTTAAAAATGCTCCGATTGAGCTGACATTTGACTGACCTGGTCTTATAACACTCCTTTACAATGTTCAAATGAATTTTTGAAGGTCGTTAAGGGTTATAAGGGTCACTGGTCTAATTTTCAAAATGCTCCAACTCCCGCTGACATTCGACTGAAAGTATAACCTTATTACTTTTAACATGTTAAAATATTTTTTGAGCTCATTCAATGTCATTAAAGACTCAGGTTCTAAGGGGGTTCAAGGTGTCAAAGTTCAAACCTTTTAAATCTCTAAACATGTCAAATATCTAAACACCATGTTTAAAATTTTCTAAACAATGTTTTTTGTTTATTTAATTTCTAAACACCATGTTTAATTTCTAAACAGACAAAGTTTTTAATTGCTAACATTTACCCTCCTGAACAAAACCACCTTGCCTTCACATTCTAAACACTGTTTTTACAGTGCATGTTCGCTATTAAAATATAATTTTGCCAATTGAAATAAGTCAGACTAAACTTAGGTTAGGCTTACTTTCTACTTTCATGAGTTATAAGAAGCTGGAATTGACGTGTTAAAACAAGCCTTGGCCTAATGGCGCGTGAAACAAGAACAGTGTACATGCGTGCATCTGAATTGTATCACAAACATGTCACTTTAACGGAAGCAGTGGCGTAACCAGACTTTGCAAATGGGTGGCATTTATATTTGAAGGGGAGAATTTGGGTCCTTCCCATAGACAACTGTTACAAAAGGTCGTTCATTGGGGGGACTACGGCGCTCAGGGGGGGGGTGGGCAAGGGTTCCGTTGGGGGGGGGGGGGGGGCTTGCGCCCCCCCGCCCCCCCCCCCCTCCCGCTGATTACCCACTGAACGTAAGATTTCGTCATTTTGCAAAATTAAAGACTAAAAAATATGCCCCATACTTCGGAAATCAAGAAATATTCTGAAATCACTGAAAATTTTCATAATGCAAATTTAATCATGTGTCCTACAGGAATCTAGTTTCCGATTTTTGATATGTTTAGACACCTATTTGGAATTATATCAAAATTGTGGTTTCTTAAATAATTTGTCTTCGTTTTATAACTATCCAAAAATGCCTTTTCAAAAAGTTTTTTCAAACCCGAAAACAAAAAAATAGGCAAATTTTCGTACAAATTAACTGCCAAAAAATCCATTCTACATATCGATCATGAGTCGTTCCAAACATGCCAATCGCCCATTTTTTGCGAAATTGAGTTTTTTGCCTATTATAATACTATATAGACTAGACGAAATTCTCAAAAAGATGCTTAATTAAGGAAGGACAGGCATTTTTTAGTAAGAAGCGTCAAAACAAGCAACTTTCTAGACTGATTTTTTGTGCTGATTACGAAAATTTGCCGTTGCTTTGCTGAATTTTGAGTTCAACGGGGTCAAATGTAAACAAATTAAAATGGACCGCAACTGCAACATTTTCATATATTTTTTTGGTAATTAATGCCTTTTCTACGTTTAAATGTATCCGACTTGCTTCTATATACCGTTCCTTGAAGCTGAGCATATTTCAATAACTTGCACATACGTTCTTTCCCCAGGAGCTCAAATTTGAGAAAATTCAAATGGCCGCCAAAATACTCGACGTAATGAAAAAATATATACTTCCTCAAATTTGATTTTTTTATTCAAATTTATAAAGAAAGGACAGATACATGGAGTACTGTTAATCCAGTGAAAGGAAGACTACTTGATGCCATGACATTCTGTTTCTAGTTTGTCGTAGAAAGAAAAAAGGCATAGGCCTACATTAATGGTTTTTTGTGAAAATTTTGTGTATAGATAGTATTTTGTAGCCTAGCTATAGGTCATACTTTCTGTATCAAATATATAAATTGTGACTAGAATGTCTGGACCTTCGAAATGACTTGCTAGACTTGGAAAGGACTAACAGCATGATTCCAATAAATATTCCGTAGAATGAAGGACATCATCAGACTAGTAAATATTGATAGTTTTTATCCTTTCCCATTATTAATGATTGGTACCGAACGATCATGTAAAGTGTGGTTGTTCTACACACACTTTCGAAAACATTGAGATTGGTATGCCTAATTTCAGTTAAACTAAGACTTTCAGATATATTATCTTGCATTAGTAATGGTAATGCATAGTGGCTCGAAGATGCCCTAGAACTTATTAGACCGGAATTAGAGCAGGAGCAGGACCCAGGTCAAACGTCATCGTTTTACCCCCCCCCCCCCCACATAAAAGATTGACCCTTTGGGTAGTAGTATTGACCCTCCTATCAATGCTAGTATTTAGTACTCTCAAATGTGGTGTCACTTTTGCATAGGGGCCAATTTCAGGTTACACAGGGTCAAACATTTTTAAAATGCTCCAATCGTGTTGAAATGTATTCCATATTTCCGTCTAGAGTCATAATGCAACACGGAAAGCCCTTTACATATAAATGTCCTGTAATTATTTCAATAGGATAAAAGTAGCGAGATCTCACTGGGAACAAAAAAAAATCAGCATTGGAAACATTTAAATGGTCGGAAGCAAGACAACTCATATTGGCAAAAAAGCGGTTATAAAAACTCTGCACATCTCACACTTTCCTATGTTGGGAACTCACTATATATTAAAAAGGTCATTGCACCAGATAAGTTTCTTCTGTAAGAAAGTTGAAAGAGAGCCCAATATGGGGTATGTGGAATATGGTGGTTGGAATATGCCCTAATTTGGAATGATTAAATTTGTGTCTTAATAGGGTGTCCCAAAAAAAATGGTGCAAGCAGAATAACTCCGATTTCTCCAAAACTGCTCAAGCGTTGAATTTCATTTTCTGGAGGATATTATTATACCCTTTTGTATAAACTGTGCAAATCCCTGGCCATCCGCCCATGCAAGCCAGAGATATAAAAGATTATTAAAGACCCTCTGTTTTTCATCATTTCCAATGGGATTACACAGTTTTGATTATCGGTACATCAGATAAATTTGTGTTCATCGTGTGCATTAACTAATGATAACCTAAAAGACCTGAAGGTGAATGCTACTAATTAATGCAGTGCTGTATCTGAACAAACATCTTACATATATCGCAAATAATAACTTTTTAGCTGACAAACTCATTCTAAAGGATACCGTAGAAAATATTAATTGTGGGATAATGCATTCACATTGAACAGGTTTTTACGAAAGCAATGGATGTTGCTGACATGAAATTTTAGAATCAAGTTCAATTGTTTAAAATAGAGAAAATTAAATCATTAATGAACAGGTTGTGATACTCCTTGCTTAGTTCAATGAAATGAGCACGATCCGCCAATTGTGGATGTGTTATTTTATAAACTTCACAAAGAAAATCGGTATCTGTTGTGTCCATTACCATTTGGGTCCTGGACAAAGATGCCATGTCAAACCAGGTTACTGCCGAGCAAATGACCTTCATGTCACTAAGCTATTTAATTTCTTGTAAAAAGAATGCATGTATGACATTTAAATACATGTGCCACTTAGTTTAGAAGTTTAGTTATTTATCATAAAACAACTAGCACGGTAGAGATAACAAAATAGACCTACGGCAAGGTTATGATATTTGGGGTGATCATAGTTGTTTAGATGCGACTGTAGGCTCAATCATTGCACCCTTTATTTTCTAATGCCTAGTTGCCACTTAATAAATTAAAAACTATATCCTGTGCAATTTGGTTTCCTTAGTTGTTAATATTTAATGGTATGCCATTAATACAGCAGTACTTTCAATGTGTTGAAAATCGCTCCCGGCCGCAGAACGGCAAATAATGTAACTGTGTAAATCCCATTGGAATGGGTGAAAAACATATGTCCCTTTAATAATCTTTCATATCTCTGGTTTGCGTGGCGGATTGTCATGGGATTGCCACATATTTATACAAAGTTATAATAATATTCACCATGAGAATGAAATCACAGCTTCATTAGTTTTTGAGAATCGTGGTTTCTCTGCTTGCCCCACTTTTTTTTGGGGACAACCCTGTATGGATATCTTGAATATCAGAACAATGGTGTACTATGGAAAAGAATCGTAGAGCATTGTTTGATCGCCTTTGTGATATTTTCAATATCTTTCTTGAACTAAATTGTAAATCTTAAAATGTGGTAACATTTCATGTCAACTACTATTTTTTTCTATCGAGTCTATTACAAAATGGCATTTTATCAAATAAGTGTAAATGCATTTATGGGGGAATGTAATAAAAGAATGCAATACAGAAGTGTTCTGTTCGTTAGAATGAATACAGCTGGAATGATTTAATTGAATGACATTTGCGTTGGAAATAGATTCTCCAATTTGGGCAAATTGGTGAATATTTAAATTTATGTATACTTGTTCAAACAAGTTGATTAAGGTAAGTTCATGCAATCAACCGTCGTAAAGAAAGAATAAGTAATCGAGACCAGAGTTGCTTTGAAAAAAATGTAATACTCATATTTTAAGTTTGATCAACTGTATATGTTTCTTGGCTCAATTCAAAAGACATCTATAGATTGTTGACTCTACCAACTGAGAAGATAGAATTTAATATGAAATCAATTTTTTATTTTTTTCAGTTTTTTAATTTTTTGTTTTTTTCAAAATTTGAAAAAGTCTGAATTCTTTTATATAGTCTCATTACGTGTAAGAGTAATCTCTACTGCAATGAAACTTTCTGGAACAGATGAATGTACTTTTGTCATGTACTGAAGATATGACATTTTGTATTGTGTTCTAAAAATATTATTTTGAAATCATTTAGGGCATTGTATACTCTCCTTGGAAGTAGTTTAAAAGATGGTTGGAACATCAAAGGAAACGAATGCGATTTAATAAAGGTTTTAATAATTTTTGCATCATATGCGGTCCATAAATAAGAATGATATAAAATGAACCATTTTCCTGTTTTCTACTGTTTTTCAATGAGAGATGAAAAAATTGGCCCAACTGCAGGAAAAACAAAGAAACGATAACTTAATAATACCTGAAAATTTTGTGGACGTACTCAAAACTTACTTGAAATTTTTAGTAACTAATATATATGTTTAGTGTTGATATTGTGCATTGTTAAGGAAATATGAGGGTTAAAGATAAAAAAAATGAATAGTTTTTACAGTGTCACACTAGAGATCTCCTATTCATTTTACTTAGTCAAAAGGTTAGAGCATAATGTTCTGTTATCGTATTTTACTGATTTTTTAATGTATGTTGCTCAGCGTAGTTCTCAAAAGTCAATTCGAAAGTATAGAGCATTTAATAGTCACTATGCCCGTCACTTAATTATGGAATAACGGAAATTCTGATATTGGGAGAAATGCTATTGGGCGTTTTAAATGCATTGTAGTCCCTTGGAAGAAAGAGAACTCATATAGGCACCCAATCCAGGCATCATTATAAACATATTCTCTCTTGTATCTATCCAATATACGAGAAATGAACATCGTATAGTAAGAACCCGTCAGTCCTTTGGACTTGCACAAACAGTACTTTTCTGGTGTAGACGACTATGTATGCACATTAATACCTCACCTTTTGACTTTTCATGATAAATATTGTATTTTGTACCATTTTTGTAATTTTTGATCCTTTGCACTCAAAGCCAGAAAGTTAACCGGCATACCAAATTAAGTTCTAGAAAGTTGTATCAAACACCTATACTAAAACAGCTAATGGAGTACTTTTACAATCTTGTTACAATCGTTTAGACCTATACATACGTCTATGGTAGTTCAGCGGCCATTTTGAATTTGATCACATTTACCCCTTGGGCTACACCTTAACTGAGAATTGATAATGATAGACTCACAAAAACAATATCCTCACCTTCAAGAGTCAGTATGTTTAATGACTTGAATTATTGTGGGATTGTCACCTAAATTAAGTTGTTAGTTTTGTATGATAGTTTTGGCGGCCATACTTGACTTGGGTCCATTTTCCCCTTGAGGCTCTTGTATGATTAATATAAGTGTTAATATCTCAGTTGCCAATTCTGTGTAGACGAGTAAGTCTGGTTAACTGCGGAAAATTACGAATTTTTATCTTTTTACATAAATGAGTGGATTTTGAGCGGCCATTTATGAATTTCTTGAATTTTGACCCCTTGCACTCAAACTACAGCAAAGCAACCGGCATTTTCGTTATCAGCATAAAAAATGAGTCTAGAAACAATTTTTTCAAATGCTTCTACTAAAAAATGCCTCGTGAAGTTTCTTTTCATGAATTCCGTCTTGTCTAATATCACAAGCCTCTTTTCATATACTCAAATATTGAGCAAAAAACATTCCACTTTTTTAATATCTGGTTCTCCCAGTTATTTTCGCACTTGTGTATTGATTTTATAAACCGCAATTGGATTTCGTCCTAAAAATGTGAATCGCGAGAAACGCAAAACCGATTTAAATCTTCATAACTGATGTCATTTGTTTTTGTCATTGTTTTCAACTGTGTGTCGTTGATATTCGTCAAAACCGTTGACAAATTCGGCCCGCGTGGCGATGACTACGGCCAGAAAAAGCAATTTCTTTATTTTTTAAGAAATTGTTATTTCATATCGTCGGGTATCATTAATGAAATAACATGTTTATTTCATATTGGTTCTCACCTTATAGGCCATGTTCAGTTAATAGTGCATGTAAAAAGCAGCCTTCGTCTAAGAAAAAGGTGCGGGTGGGGTTTCACTATGCTTATTTAAATAATCTTCTATCTATGGGTGGGGGTCATATAGGGTAAAATTCCGCCATTGATAACGGGTTACGCCAATAGTCAAAATCATAAAATTCAAACGTTAAATGTTCAACAAGATAACATACATATATTTTGCAAGATTCAAGATTCATTTTTTTATATCGAATTGACAATTGTATATTGTAAAACTTATTTAACAAATTGGTAAAATTCACTTATTTGCGTAATTGTCCAGGCGAAAAGACTAAAAAGGTAAGGCAGAAATTAACACGATTTGAAGATACATTGGAGGAAAAAACATTTCAGAACCATCCCCCAAAGAACCATATTAAATGTTAATAAAATAGGGCTACACACACGTGACTAATTGAAAGAGCCGATAATACTATCATGAAAACTACGAATTGGTTTTTAATACCCGGTCCTTGTATTGCGACGAATCGACGAGGAAATTGGACGAAAATCAATGACACAAGTTGAAATACAATGACACAAAATGAATATCAGTTACCGAAAAATTAATTCGGTTGGGTGTTTCTCGCGATTCACATTTTTAGGACGAATTCCAATTGTCTGTTTTTATTAAAATCAATTAAACAAGTGCGAAATTAACTGGGAAAACCTATACTGTCTTTCACTTTGGGGAATCCATACCCAAACGCCAAATGAAAGTCTTCCAAACAGACCAATCTGCCTTCGTCTGTTTGCTGTATCTGAAAAACCACCGCACGGCTGCTTATTAAAGGATAACCGGCATCAAAATAACTAACAATATACGCTATAAAAACAATTATTGAACACATATGGAGTGGTTTCATTTGAAAACGGAATTATACTAACCATAAAACGAATAAAAGCATTTTGTCTCACCATGCGCTATTTGAAATTCGCGCTAATGTGTATGGGATATGTATTGTGTTATGGCGATACGGACGCACAGAGCGTCATGCTCTCACACCTATGCTTTCAAATTTGCCGGGATATGTGTAATTGCCCTTTTGGAGTGGTTTCCCTTGTGCATGTATGACCTAAACGTGCCGGTCGTATCGCATCACACGTTATACACTAGCGCGATTTTTAAATAGCACATGGTCAGACTAGATGGTTTTATTCTTGTTAGGGTTATATAAATTCCCGTTTTTCTATGAAACCACTCGATATGTGGTCAATAATTATTTATAGTGTATATTGTTATATTATTCTTAGTACGTTTCTCCTTTAAGTGAGCTATCGATCAATGGGATACTGCGAGATTCATCTCCTCGCGTGATCAACGGGGGGGGGGGGGCTATAGAAGTCTGGTCGAAGGTTATATTAGTACAATGTCTGTAGCTGTATCTGAGACGATTTTGCCACACTCAAAAATATTATAAATTGTAAACTGTACTGTAATACTGATACTTAATTAATGTGAAAAATTACAGTATACTGTAAAAACGATTCAATAAAACACTGAAAAAATATATATTTGGCGCGTTATTACAGAGCTTGTGTGTGATGTGTAGAGAATGAAAAAAAGCACTGACGAACATCCTAACTTAGTAGTAGGCCTTCCACAAATGTCAACCAAAATGTTACGGTGCATTTTATACTGTAAAGTTCAGTTAATTTTGGTAAAACATATGAATTAAACTGTAAAATATAAAGTGCATTTGAATGGAATCTATAAAAGCTGTGGTGTATGGGTTTTGTTGGCAGAACTGCTCCCAGTATTTCTTATAAGATTTACAGTATTTTTCCTGTAAAAACCTTATTTAATTGAGAATCCATAATAGTGTGTAAACCAATGTGATATAATTCAAAGTTCAAATACGGGCCCTCTCTGATAAATTAGTCGTAATAGGCTCTCGAAAATTGGACAAAAAGTATTTTACTCTATTTTTAATTACGTTCAAGTATTGTCTTTTTCTGATCCTTTTTTTTTACTGTGAGCACACCGTTATTTGTAATACAAGATGCATGTTAGTAGTGGTATAAACAAAAATATGCATTTTAGCTGAATGTGTTCTTTACCAGACGTCGATTGTAAGACTGTCTTCACTGTCTAAGCGACGATCGGGGCGATGGAGAACTGCAAAAAGGACTCCCGCATTCCAAATACAAAACGCTGGCCTCGGGGATCAGTCTTTTCATGTTGCTGGCCCCCGTAGTGGAATATGCTCCCACAGCATACTAGGGGGGCGTCTACTCTCACAGTTAAAAAACTGCCTCAAATCAATTTCTTTCCTTTGAATAACATTGTAATTGCCATATTATGCAGTTATCATTTGCTTATTTTTGTTTGTATCATATGTAGTGATACGGCATTTGTAATGCGCTTGAAAATTCCTGATTGATAAGGCCGCCATATAAAGATTGTATGTATGTATATGTATGAAAAAGGATTGGCCTACGTTTATCGTTTTGAATCGAGCCAGTGAGTTTATTTATTCAGGGGTAGGAATTTTGTGTGACGTGCGAGAATCAGTCTGATTCCCAACAACAATTTGCGAGAATCCTATAATTCACTAAGTGTGTTGATTTCTAAGGGGGGTTTTAAGAGAATCAAATTGATCACGCACAATCAGTTTACGAGAATCTTGGCGATAATCGATTATCGGCTTCTCGCCGAAAGTCTAGCCATGGTTTATATTATTTTTTATTGTTTTAGACATCATGGTTAAAGGGGATCTTTTATTTTGTAATGATTGCACTTACGTTTCATGAGAATAATTTCACAAAATACCTGATTCATTTGAGAAAGTGATACACAAACATAATGGTATTAAGTTACGGAAATTGTGCCAAAAAATAGAACATTACTCAGTTTACACCGGTTGCTGCAAGATTTAATTGATTTGAAGTTGTAATAAAGTAAAAAGATATTTCAGATAAAGTTGGTAAGTCAAAGTTATAACAACAGATATTTTTAACCCCAGAAAGGACATAAACAATCACTAAATGTAGTAGCCTATTTTCACTTCAATTTTTTTTAAGATCATTTCAAAAAATCTTGGTGAAACCCTTTTAACGTTTTGGTATGATATTTGTCCATTTTAATTTACCAATATATTAATTTGAAAGGAAAATAATGTATTATACATAACTCAATGTTCTATATATTCCCTTATGGTAGCATAGTATCGTGGTTATTTGGCATTTGGGTTCCTATCAGAGGGTCCCATGTTTGATTCCTAGTCATAGTAGATAGGGCTTACCTGTTTAAAAGGTACTTACATGATTAATTACAGCCACAATTATATTTTTGTACAGGCCAAATAACCCTCGTCTACCGAGCCATTTTTAACAAACCTCCCGAAGGGGGGGGGTGGTTACCACCCCTGTGATTTCCGTTACTGAAATCCGATTCCTGTAAATTTGGTGACAAAGGATTTAGCTTTTAGCGTGTCTTATTTTCCATTTGTACAACAAAAGTACCAACATCCGCCATTATGACGTCACTATGGGTCATATGTTGAGGAAAAAGTGCGAAAATATGTGAATATAGGGTGGAAATTGATATTCGCAATTTTAGCGCACCCAAAAAAATTATTATAGCACTAAAATCTCTCATATATATAAAACTAGTAAGTTCCCATCAGGAAAATGTGATATTCTAACCTTTTTCGTGGGATCACCTTTATCTTTTCCAATAGCCGGTGGATGTTGTTTTGGATTTAAAAAGGTTGCGAAATATTTCAATTGACAAGTACATTAAATAATCTGGAACCAAAAAAGGGGGCTTTAGCTAGCCGGGGGAAAAACATGAAGGGGTTTGCTCACCACCCCCCCCCTTAGGTTAGACGAGGGTTAAACTCAATAATGCCATGTGAAAACCAAGAACATCAAATCTTTTTCGTTTTTCCTCTTTTCTTTTCCCTAATTTCCCACATACCTACGAATTAGTTGAGTTCAGCACTTGTTGATTAATAATTTCACTATTTGATAAATTTATCTGTGTTTTTACTAAATAAGCGCAATAAAGTAAATGTTTTGAGTACATGGAGACAAATTATCATTGACCATTTTCAGGACATATCAATTAAATACATTGAAATCTATTTCAATAATAAATTGGAAATGCAACCCAATTACGCTCAATTGAGTAGATACAGGAAATTATTTCCTTCAATTCCAATAACGAACGATTTTTAATATGAGAAATTATCATTCTGGATGTTCAATAAATACCCTTTGATAATAAGGAAATATGGCCCCAATTTGAATTGAAATCAAACGTCAGAAGTCTTGTCGGCAAACTGCCATATTAACCGCAAAATGGTTAGTTTTTTACTCATAGAAAATGTTTTCAACAACAGGAAAGTATAAGAGCAACTACTCTAAGAGTGCTGTTGTGACCCAAAGGTGAAACATATACGCAAATTGATCTGTTGATGACAACAATTTAAATAACTATCCATGGGATATCAATTTCATTTCAAATTGTTCTGATATACACTCCGAAAGTCGTTATTTTTACGAGTTTTAGCTACGTAATTTGACACTAAATGCTAATATACTCTTCCTATGGTTTCGTTATTTGAAAAGTAGTAAGCCTACCTGAATCTTGTATTGATTTTCAGTGACGTTGGAACTACTGAAAATTAATAACGAAAAGAACCAGATGATGCAAAGAGTTGTTTGAGGTTATTGTACTGAAAATAACAGTATCTTAGAAACAAGTGTTTGTAGTGTCACGATAATTAGAATTAAATTTGATTTCGTTCCGAACGCCTCGTAAATTAATACAAATAAATGCTTGCACCACACTGCAAATCGTTGGGTTTGGGTAAAAGCGGGTGTTGGGAAAACACCTTGCTGTTGGTCAAAAAAAATGGTTGGTTGCTTACCGAGTGACATAAATTGCCAATGCATAATTTTGGTTGGTATCTCATGGCCAGTATGTGTTTGGGTTGTAACAAAAGATTCAGGACTCAATATCTTAATATTTTTTTTATACTTGCATATAATATATTGACCCCAATTATGTTGGTTCCAATTTTACCCAACTTTTGTGTCAGGTTGATATTTGAACTAACGTTGGGTTCAAATATGAACCATTTTACCCAACAGACTTGCAGTGTAGTAAGATAAAGCTTTCTTTCTTGATAAACTAGTGAGCTTTGATTCCTTTTACTCTAAAAAAGTATCAAAAATATACACCTTCAATGAAAACAATAAACAGATAAATCACAACTTCATCCACTTAACGTTTATGAAATTTATTATGTACAATAATTCACAAACCAGGGTTTCAAACGCTAGGCATACAGCTTTGGATGTCCTTGGTGTGCTTACACCTTACAA